>JAULJZ010133882.1:0-10826 GCA_032270985.1 Heliamphora pulchella | reverse complement strand
GAGCTTTTATTGAAAACAACACGTTTATAGCTTTCTGTAATGTGTAGAACAGTATATTTTTAATGCATTTTCATATTCACTGACACATTGGATACATAAAAATGCTTCTGTGATTTATCAAACCTGACGGCCGCAACCCTTGGTTGTCACGGCTGTAGACACCCCAATTTGATCCCGCCTAATTTTAGGTGAATCCGATGATGAAAACAGCTAGAATAGTGCTTCAGTTCGATTCTCGAAAAGTGATCCAAGCTCGATATTTGAACCCAATTGTCAAAATCGTCAAAACCAATGAAATTATGTCGAACCTCCAATAACTTGTTACGCAAGTAATTTCAACATGGCGACCTCCACCTTCAACATGGCGGCCTTCAACTCCAACATGGCGGCCTCCACCTTCAACATGGCGGCCGCGAACTCTAACATGGCGACCGCCAACTTGCATTATGGCGACCGCTAGTAGAACCTTTTGGAAGCTTCTTTTGATGTGGTGACCGCTAGGTTACACCCGGCGGCCGCCAACTCCAAACACCTTGATGTGTCCAAAAACGTGTCAGCATCTCATTAGTGGAAGAATTCTATAAATACCGTACCTCTAGTACATTTTTAAGAACAAAAAATTAGTGAGAGGTTTAGTGAGAGAAGCTCTGCCGAGTTGCTGAGCAATTCCGAGTCCCGACGCCGAACCCCTGCCGAAATACCGAGATCCGAACCTCCAACGCCTACATTGCAGCCTTGCTTGGATCACCACCCGAAGATTGGACCATTGAGGCACATTCCCGACTTGAGGATTCTCCGACAATTTAGGTACCTTGTTTGAATTCCCGATCCTTCTAATTCCATTTTCTCTCTTTTACAGTGATTGGGTAAAATTCATTTTAATTTGTGTATTTTTTTCATTTAAATAGTTAACCTTGCTTCTTACTTACTTTCTTTCATCTAGTTTAATCTTTTTTTTATTTGCTTAGTTTATACTTTCACACTAACCACATTATCTTTTTTTTAATTAATTCATTAAATAAGTGCTAATATATTTTGGCAATTCCAACTTACAATGTTGTTAATTGTTATCATTAATGCACTAATATTCATGTGAATATAATTGTTAATATTATATTCACTTTTTCTAATAATTGCTCGGTTATTCTTCATTTTCTTTATTTTTTTTTCATTTTCTTTTCTTTTTTTCTAATGTTAGTTCAATTTCTTTTAGTATTTCTTTCTCTTTTATTTTCTTTCTATATTTCTAGCATTTATATTCTTATAATAGTTAGGTCAATGTAGCCTTTTAATGTTCTAACATTTATTCTTTTTTTTATTTTAGTTAGTTTAATTTCTTTTTACTAGCACTTTATTTTATTTCCGTTTATCTTCTTGTAACATTAATACTAATGTTCTATTTTATTTTCTTTTAGCTAAATGTTCCTTTTCTAATTTTTATTTTTTCTTTATTTTTTTTTATTTTAATGGTAGTGTAGTTCTCCTCTCTAGTATTTTGTTAATTAGCTTTAAAATTCTTTATAATGTTTTATTTTCTTTTCTTCCTCTTCTAGTGATTAGTTTAATTATTCTTTGTTAGTATTTCTTTTAATGTTAGTATTTATTTTTCTTTTAAAAGCTCAATTTTCTTTTTCTTTCCCTATAGCTTTATTTTTCTTTTATAACATGTACTTCATTTTTA
This sequence comes from Heliamphora pulchella, assembly GCA_032270985.1. NCBI lineage: Eukaryota > Viridiplantae > Streptophyta > Magnoliopsida > Ericales > Sarraceniaceae > Heliamphora > Heliamphora pulchella. The sequence goes on along the minus strand of JAULJZ010133882.1, from coordinate 9,145 downwards.
TTCTTTTATTTTGTTAAACTCAAAAATCACAAAAAGCCATTTAAACTAGATTTCTTTTCTAAGAGTAATTTTCTTCTCTTTCTTTTCTTTTTATTTTCTTCTATCTCTTTTAAAAGAATGCAAAAGTGGATAGTTAGATTGTTCTTTTGTTAATAAGCATTTTCTAATATTTTTCATCATAGCATAAGCTTCTTTCATAAACTTTCTTTTTTAAGATTCTTTTTATGTATCTTTTGTTTTGTATTTCTCATTTCTTTTATTAATTTATCATGTTAATATTAATGCACGTTTTAGTTCTTTACTTGAAAGCATGTTTAGGATAGTTTAGTTTATCTTTTGTACCAAATCATGTTTAGATAGTTTTAACAACTTCTTGCAAATTTTTGCTCTTTCATTCAAATCATGATAGATTAGTTTTTTTTATACATGAATATTGCATGAGGGAGTGTTCCATGTATTATTTAGTTAGAAATTGCACGCTATAGGATTTAGAATTTTACCCCATTTATTTGTTTTGATTTGGAGTGTTATGTGCATATGTTATGTATTTTTTCATATTTGATTTTAGATGTTCCCTCTTTGCCTTTATTTTTTTTATTTGTATGCATTTGAGAAATTCTATTAAAGAACCAATGATGATTAGTAGAGGCCGACCTTGCGGTTGGGCGAACGGGGTGCCTAACACCTTTTCCTATTGGTACTTTAGCTCACGAACCCTCTTTCTATGGTTTAACGTTTTAAAGATCAGTAGCCAATTTTGTTTTCCTTAATTTTTCTCAAAAACTAAGTGGCGATTCTATTTTCAACAAAAGAAATTTTTAAAATTTAGTTTTCAAAGTGTTAAAAGATTTTTCTAAACATCTTTTGAATCCCATATTTTTTACTATTTTTCAAAATTCCTCAATCTGAGTCATACAACGGCCACGAGTTATTTTGACCCTATTATTACGGTCGCTACATATTTGCTTTTGGCCGCTACCTTTTTTTCTCATTTTTGTCACGACCGTAACACTTTATTACTACGACCGTGAGCTTTTTGTGAGATCAGTAGTATGAAAACTATGCCTAAAACCTTCTGTTACATATTTTTAATGTTATATGCATTCTGTCTCGAGACCTATGTCATTGTCGGAATAACAGATAGTAGATCCAGTCTTAACAAAGTGGGTTGTGGTTTCTATTCTGTATATCTCATTTATTTGAGTCCTTTCTAGACTTTGTATAATAAAAATAAAACTCTCTGGACCTTTAAAATATCAAGGCCGTAACCTTTGGTTGTCACGGCCGCAACCTTTGTGACCTCTTTTCTTACGGTTACCATGCGTTTTGTCATGGCCACGAGTTTTGTGACTTATTTTGTCTAGGTCGCAACATTCGATTGCTACGGTCGTGAGCTTTTTGTGTGTCCAGTAGCTTAGAAATAGTGCTTGAATCCTCTCTGTTCTTTTTGTATAATTTGTAAATAGCATGTTAGAGATAGAAATTGTATTGCATGACCCTTAGGCCTTTTCTTGTTTTATTTGATCTTTCATCGCATGTTTTTTACTTTACTTTGCTCAAATTATAAGTGTGACATGTTTAGAAATATAACCAAGCTGCATAACCCCTTAGGATTGTAGTTAAGATTTTTCTTTATTGATTGCTTTTGTATGAACTCTCTTTAACCACTTGTTCTGTATATGTTATCTTTGAAAAGTTTAAAACATGAACCAACATTAACAAAGTAGAGGCCAACCTTACAGTTGGGCAAAAAGGGTGCCTAACACCTTCTCTTTTTCGTACCTTAGCTCCCGATTCCTATTTTTCTCTAGTTACGTTTAAAAAGACTTGTGGCTTTCTTTTTGTTTTTTTTAGTTTTTCTCAAAAAACTAAGTGACGACTCCATTTTTCTAAAAGTGTATTTAGATATCTTGGACTTTCTATTTTAAAAAGAAAAGAGCATTTTTCTAAAAATAATTGATATTTGAGACAATCGTTTTTTGTATGCACCCCGAAAAAACGCTTGCAGTGCCCTGCTGTACTAACCACTAAGACATCAATGTACGATAATCAGAAATCATCCTTAGAATTGACCTTGTTGAGATCTCAAAAATTCACACAAACTCTGATGCACCTATTCTTCTTCAAGACCGGCACAATGTTGGCCACCCACTTCGGATATTCGGTTACCATGAGGAACCCAGCATTGATCTATTTTGTGAATTTTTCCTTAATCTTTAGTACCCATTTTGGCCGTATTCTTCTCAACTTTTGCTTGACTGGTTTGGTGTCGGGGTACAAGAGGATATGGTGTTGGACAATTTCAGAATCAATTCTAGGCATATCCTTGTATAACCATGCAAAAATGTCATTGAACTTTTTTAATAAAGTTATTAATTGTTCATGTTCAACTGAAGATAATGATGAATCAATTTGGATAATTTGTGGGAGGGGATTACAAACTCAAAAGCAAGAGAGGAAGAGGGTGCACAGACAAACGTGCTTTCGGACGCGACATCCAACTAATCAGAATAAAGTAAAAACTCACAAGAATCAGACTCGAGACTTGAATCATGCAAATTACAGAATTCTAAATGACCAGTTATCAACATTCTTCAAAGCTACGTTCACGATGAGCCCAATATAATCAGCTGGTGTGCCATAGCCCATCATCAAGCAATCTTGGTCCACTACACGCATTTGGGCCATCTGATCGTTGAATAAAGCTTCCATGTCTGTGTCGTCTAGCTTGTCTGCCCAGTCCTCTTCCTCTTAGATCTTCTTCCCTTTCCTTTCTCTCTCTCTCTCTCTCTCTTCCACCACTTCTTCCTCTGTATCGAGCAGCCGATGGCTGAAGAAGATCTTTAGATCTGACAACTTCTGATTGGTTTCCTCATCAATCCATGGTTCTGGGAAACCACAGTAAAGAAGGTTTCCCCCTTCTTTGACAAAGTAACCATTTAGCGTACCTGAGTATCTGTTCTTTTTTTCCTTCCGTCCTTTCTTTGGCTTCTCGAGGTCCTCTTCTGTTGGCTGATAACCCAGGTCGAAATGCTATGAGCTTAGTAACATTTGGATGGGTTTTGGGATCCCATGCTGTTGGCGTCCTAATCCTATCCCAGGAAAATAAGGCATACGTCTCATCTTGGTAACAACGTAGGGATTGATGTAACATTCTTCCTCCTTCAACAACATCTGAACTACTTGGGCCTCATCAAACCTGAATTCGCTCAAGAACACATCTCCTTTTTCGTGCTGAACTTCCAGGAGAGTTGAAGCATCTTCCCTTGGGGGTTAGATGCTATCTTCCCCATAGATAGTCAACACCACTCCCTTCTTGATCAGCTTCAATTTCTGATGGAGGGTAGAGGGAATCGTCTGTACATCTGAATCATGAAGTCATGGCCTACCTAGTATCAGATTGAATGATGCTAGGACATCCAACACATGGGACTCCACAGAGGTTTCCAACAGTCTGACTAATACAGCAAATGTCACTAGCTCCAGGACATCCCGTCTTGTGTTGTCGTAGGCCCTGACCCCCTGGTTGCTGGGTGTAAAATGGTCCGGTTTCATCCCCAAATAGATTGTCGTTCGGAGAGGGAAGACATTCAGCTCTGACCCATTATCGATAAGCGTAACAGGGATCCACTTCTCTAAACACTTAATTATGATGTGCAGGGGTTTGTTGTGACTCTTTCCTTCCAATGGTAAGTCCTTATCAGAAAACAGAATTACCATGGGCTTTGTAGCTAGCAAGATTAGCCCGATTAACTGCTCAGGGATTGCGTCTATCGAGACATTGGTCTTATTCAAAACCATCAGCATAGCTTGTCGGTGCCTGTGTGAAGCGATCAGCAAACCCCATATGCTGATGTTGGCCTATGTCTTCTTCAGCTATCTCAGCATAGCGTCATCTTTTTCTTCTTATTCTTTCTCATTTCCTTTTCCACTAGCTTGTCCTCTTTCTAACTAGGACAGTTTAAAGTGTCTTTCACTCCTGGTCAGGTGCTCAACTCCTTCCTTAGGATCCCACAGAGCTGGCGTTGCGTTATCGGTTTATTTGACCTCAGTGATGTACGGAGAGCTCTCAAACTCCCATAAGTCATTCAGATCGCTGCTCTCCTGCCATCCTTTCCTCTCTTCTTCGTCCTCGATAGCCTATGTATTGTCGATATCATTTAGTCCCCAGATATCCTCCTCTGTATATACTATTTGCTGCTCATGGGCAGCCTAGAACTTTATCTACTCCTCTCCATTTGAATTCAGTACTGTCCGAATTAACCAATAGGACTGCATCTCGTCGACATGCACCTCTTCTCGATAGAGTTGAGGGAGAGGAATGCCGTCTAAAACATTGCCAAGTGCATATAGCCATACTGGGTAGTCAAGCATCTAGTCATCATCATCATTGTGTTCCTCTTTAACCTGGTTGCTTTCTTGAATTGCCATTCCCAATCCATCCCAGGCTCCGTCATTCCATTCTTCCATTTCCTACCCATTTTCGGTCATGATCAGAGAGCTAGACGACAGATCTTTAACGGCTGAAACATATGGGCACGAAAGGTGTACCGAAAAAATATAACAGCTAGGATCTTCTGGCTATCTTAGCTTAATACAGTTCAGACTGACTTGTTTGGCATGATTCAACAACGGGTTAGTTGTGATGTTTGGCTTTTGGAAAGCAAATAGGGGTGGGATGACTTTGTTGTCAATGAGATCATGAATCTAATGACGGAGTCTCAGGCAGCTATCAGTTGGTGTTTGTGGCTTTGATGGTACGAACATTACTGGGAAGAATTGTATCGTGGTGGCAAAGGGTTGGGCGGTGGCATCGGATCAAGAAGCTTTATCAGCCCTTTTCTCGACAAGTCGATTTAGGGTCGTGGTCAGAGATATGTTAAGGGGAGTGAAGACTCTCCTCGGCATCTTTGGCTGCGGTGGTTGGTTGATTCTGTGAGGAGGTGATGAAGATAAAGGGTTCGGTTGGTTTAATTAAGGATTTAACAGATTAACCTAGTTTGTGCAGGATACGAGGTTAGGGGAAGATGTGGGTTGGTTTTGGTTATTGGAGGGATAAGGCCTTCTTGGCTTCTGGCTCGATTCAACTTTCTTAATATCTCCAGACTGAATTGCATCTTCTATCTAAACCCTAGCATCGAACAACTGCTCAAATGTGGAGAGTGACTGTGTGATCAGATAACGCTTCAGAGGGGTTTGGAGATTTTTTTATCATAATTCTCACATATTCTTTCTCTGTCAGCCAGTTTGTCATCTTGGCCGCCTTTCCCCTTCACCTGGTTAGAAAGTCCACAAATGACTCCCTGCTTTCTTGACGGGTGGTCTCAAGCTCTCGAGTGGTTACATTCCGCTGAACATTGTAACTGTACTGACTGACGAAGGCTATGGCAATGTCTTCCTACATCCTAATCTTGGCGATATCCAAGGAGAGAAACTACTTTTGAGCTACCCCGAAGAAAGACTGGTGGAACAACTGAGCCTTTAACTGATCGTCGATACCCATGGGAGCAAGGGTACCAACATACATCCTCAAATGGATCTGGGGGTCTTCGGTCCTGTCGAACTTTTTCATGTCCGGCATCTTGAACTTTTTAGGGAGCGTGGCTTTTGGGAACTAACACAAACCTCTCACATCCAGCATATACTCTTCAACCCCTTTTGCCTTCCTCGGAACTTTTTCTATCCTCTCAATCTTATTTGCCAATGCGGATTCCCTGGACTGAGCAATATTTTCTTTTTCCACCACAATTTGACGGGGGGCGCGGGGCGGTGCAACAACTTGTGGTCTGTCATGACCTTGATTATCATCCCAAAAATTGTCTCTGTTGTCGTTCGGGTCATCTTGCTACTCATTTACCCCTGATAAATGAGCTTGAATTGGCCGAATCTGGGTTTAACACTGAATCTGAGCTTGTGTCTACTATTTGACCGCTCTCTATATATCAATAATTGCCCTCATTAGGGCTATTAGATTTACTTCATTCTTTACCATTTCTGACGGTTCTGTGATCTATTCAAACACTGTATAAAGTCTTCTTGTAGCCAAACTAGCCCAAATGTGTATAGGATGCAGTTTTTCGACTCAATGATTTAAAATCGAAACAAACCTAAGAACCAAAAAGGGGGAAAGAAACGATCAGGAGATTCCCATGTAGCACTTCGACAAAAGATGATAAACCTTCTAAACATGGTACGATAAGCTGCGAGCAGATACAATCAACAAAGCGAAAGGATGCCTCAGCTGGACCCAGACTGACAGAAAACTAGAAAAGACAGCACAGCGACCAAAAACCTCGAAAGAGAAGCTCAAAAAACCTAACTAACACTATACAAAGGAACAAACAACACCCCGAGAGAAAGGTTAAACAAAGGTTCTAAAGAAAAAATTGGACAAAACTCCGAGAGAAAAACAAATCTAAACCAAACAAAACCCATAGCCAGAACCCGAATAGAGGCTCGGGGGGATAACTACCCTAGTCTAACAAAGGTTCTAAAGAAATCTCAAAGGCCTGGGTAGAGTCCCGGGAGAAAAATAAGCCTGAACAAAGCCGAGGGTGCTAAACTAACAGCCCGAGTAGAGCTTCGAGAGAGATAAAGATATCTTAAACTAATAAAGGGCCCGAAGCTAAGAATCCGGTGAGAACCCTGGGAGAAAGACCAAGATTCTAACACAAACAAAGGTTAAAACTAAGACTTGGTTAGGAACCTGAGACGAAAGCTAATCCTAAATAGGGGGTCTAATGAAAACCCAGGCAAAACCCCGAGAAAGGAACTATTCTAAACCAAACAACAAAAGTCTTAAGTAGATACAAACAAAACATCCAATTAAATTAAAACACATAATCCTACAAGTTCTGTACCTAATAAGAGGTTCGAAGCTACTATATGCAGAAAAGGCCAGCTTGATCAACGCTTAGGTACCTTCTGAACAGAGTTGAGAATATACCTCCCATACCAGGTGTGGTGCAAGACATGGTCAAACGGTATGCAATAACCCTTTTTATCGCACATATTGGAGCGTGCGGCCAGAAGGCTTGCTTACTTCCCCAACATAGCCCTGAGACAATAAACTGACCGGGGTATCGGGTAAGCAAAGCAGTGGCTGAGAACAATACAGGATGCATGCGAGAATGCAAATAAGAAAGTAAAATTAAGAATCAATGATGCCTTCAAGTTTAACCCTCTTATTTGTTTTGAAAACGGTCCCCAACGGAGCCGCCAGAAAATACTATGGCGCTAGAATTTTGGATTTTTGCAAAAATGGAGAATTCAAGAGTTATTTTAAAAACTTTTAACACCTTGAAAACAAAAAAAATTTGAAAACTTTTTTGTTTGAAAAATGGAGTCGCCACTTGATTTTTAAGAAAAACAAAAATAAACAAAAATAAACCACTAATCTTTAAAATGTTAACCAGAGAAAACACAAGTCCGGGGCTAAGATACGAATCGGGAAAGGTGTTAGGCACTCCATTTCACCCATCCATGAGGTTGACCTCTGCTAATCATCATTGATTTTTAATTAAATTTCTCGAATGCATATAAATACAAGAAAAGGGAGGTAAAGAGAGAACAATTGAAATCAAATAATGAAAATAGCATAGCAGAGGTATATAAAACACACAACAAAGAATAAAGGAAATCTTAATCCTAATCATGCCAAAAACTATGCTAAAAGGATTTATGATGGACATCGCATGGAATAAACAAAAGAAAGTAATTCTACGAGATTTTTGCAACCTAGTTGTATCACAGTATGCATGTTGGACAGCATATACTATCAACAGAATGTTATAAGAACAAAATTAAACTACTAAAAATGAATAAAGTTTGTGGTCGTGACATAAAAAGGTCACGGTCGCAAGTACAAGAGGCCAAATGGATACGAGCGTGATGATCGGACTCACGACCGCTAACATTTTAGTGCACATTCGTTGTGCCTGCAACTACAGAAGTTGCAAACGCAAGATATTTTGGTACTATTTTGTTGAATTGTGGAGAACAATGTGTTAGGTGAAATGTTCTCGATAATGTAAAATAGAATCATAGCATCAGCTAGTACTAATTTAATCAAAAACTTGATAAAACATGAATGGTATGACATTAATGGAATCGGCAATCAAGCATGTGAACAATGCGATTAAAAAAAATTAACAATTAAGCATGCGAACAAGGCAACTAAAACAATAAGATCCAGTGACAACAAACTAAAGAATAAACATGTAAATCATAAATTGAAATTCGAACTTTAACCCGACCACTTCACGGGGATAGAAGATATGGAGAGGGAAGTATCGGGGATCTAGCAAATGTACCTGTGATGCGGTGTCACAGATGTATCCTCAAGTCGTAGGATGCAATACTCTTCTATCTGGTCCTCAGGAAAGCTCTAATTCCAGCACTCAGAGGTAAAAAGATGTAGTACGAGTCGGGGTGTTAGTGAATTAATCGGCAGGGTGCTGACGTTGGTAATTCGTCCTCTCAAAATCGTACCGAAGGTACATTTATAGACAATGCCACCCAAGGAGATGATGACATGTCCAAGGCTCAGAATATTCCCAAAAAAGTTGCAGTCGTCACCTTTATAGATTACGACTGTGAGGACCAATGTTGTGACCGTGACAAAGTTCAGGATTTCCAAGAGTTTTTTGTTACGGTCAAGACAAAAAGGTTATGGACGCAATGTTCAAAGGTTGCGGTCGTTACTGTAGGGGCTAGTGAACAACTAAGTCGCAAGGTTTGAAATTTTGCGACCTCAAGGTTCAAAAATTGTGATCCTAAGGTTCGATTTCCTGAAATACTGGTTTTGAATAAATTTTCGGCAATCGTTTAAAGACTTTGCACGTCATCCCACTTGATTTTCATCATTGGATTCACCAGGATAAGTCTAAGAATCGGTGATGTCAAATTAGGGTGTCTACAATCGTCTAGCCTTGCATCCACACCTTTCATCGGTGCACAACGTTTTTCACGTGTCTATACAATGAAAGTATGAGCCAAATCCTTCATACATTCTCGATTGGACTGAACTACAAGTTAAAGACGATATCACCTATGAGGAACGACCGATCAAGATTTTGGTTACCAAAGAGCAAGTGTTACGAGGGAGAGTGATTTCTTATGTTAAAATTTTGTGGTTTCACTATGG
>JAULJZ010133871.1:0-10827 GCA_032270985.1 Heliamphora pulchella | reverse complement strand
GAAAAAATTATTTATTTAAATTTTTAAATTCGAAAAATTTTAATTATTTACAATCCAAATTAAGTTACCGATTTTGTCCGTTGGATTCAAAAAATTGGGCTGCTGGAGTTTCTTTTGGGTCACAATGGGTCGCGGCCGGTCTGACTGTCAGACCCGGGCCAAATTCGTGCTTGTTTGGCCAATTCGAATAGCCACCTTCCAAGCCTATTTAAAGGCTGATTCTCTGCTCAGATTAAACACTGAATTCTTGATCTGCTTCCCTTCTATTATGCTTCCATTGCGTCTAGCATTGCCTCTTCATTTTTTTCATTTCTGCAACATAAAGTTTCAAACACCGCCTGTGTTTGCTGGATTCTTAGATTACTTTGCTGCTTCTAAGAATTGTAGATAGTTGTATCTTGGGAGGCATATGTTGGAAGAAATATAACGACATGAGAAATGCTCGGTGATTTAGAAAAAATACATATTTGTTAATTTTTAATAATTACAAAATACAAAATTTACTGAAATTGAAATTGCAGAAAATAATATGCAAGTAAACACAAATCGAGTCCTACAAACGCAGTTTTTTTAAGAATTATTCACCGCCTACCAAAGATGTTTGTAGGTATCTCTACTGGCGTCACTCTTCTAAGATAAAACGGTTGACCCGAACGTTGGAACACCTTCAAGGATCGGCTACTCGAACGTACCTCGTTTGTCTTTCTCTCTCTTACTCTCACAGTTTTGAATTCTCAGAATTTGTCTCTCTTTTCTGCTATTTTAGTATCACATTTTCAGCTTCTATCTTCTTCTCTGAATAACAGATAAGATATATATATATATATAGTCATTCTCTCATGGGGATTACACGTACCAAATGAATGGTATTAAACCAAGAAATTAATTGGCTAATTGAATTCAGAAATCAATTTTGGCCTATTGATTTCAGAATTCAGTTTGGGGTTACAAAAAAATTGAATTGCTAATAAATTCTGCCGATTGAATTCATATAACCAATTGAATTCTACCTCTGCTAGCTAATTGAATTCATATTGCCAACAGTATATGCCGTTCAACTCGAAACACCAGAGTGAAAGCGTTTCTATTTTAAAAACGTCATGTTAAATATGAGACTCGATCTTACCCTACTGTAATAGGTTCTTTAATTTCGGATGTTTTCGAATTTTACAAATTTTATAGTTTTGTGCTCTTCAGTTTTTTTGACTTTATTTTCTGTTGTTGCTGTTTCTGTTTTTGTTAGTACAAAATAGATTGCTTACGTTTCTATTTCACTAACAATAACTTCATCAACAGAGATGGTGCTTGATATTTCTAAAATTAATAATTTATAGATTGTAATTTGTATTAGAAGTTGTAAGTATTTGATAAAAATTATAACTTATAGTTGCAATTAAAAAAATGATTATAACTTCTACAAAAATTGTGGCTGCTTAAAATAGATTGTTATTTATAACTAAAATTAATAGTAAAAAATTAAAAATTACAAAAAATTGCTTTATCAAACACCCCAAAGTATAACCATTTTTATCCATCAGCAAAGAGGACGAAATCTATATTACATTACATGGCATTCTTGAATGGATATTTATTTTCTATAATATATTTAAATGCTTAAGTTTATTTAACTTAATAACTAAAATTATACTTACATTTTATTTTGAAGAACTTGTTCATTTAAAATTATATCAATCAACTCTTGTTTCTCTTCATTTCAAATATAATATTTATAATTCTAAAAATACACATTATTTAAAATTAATTTTATAAAATCAAATTTTGTTTAAAAACTTCTTAGGCACAAATAATTACTAATTTTTATACGATAGTTAGGGCCTATTTGGGTTAATTTTTAAATTGATTTTTTTATTAAAAAATGTCAACTTTTAAATTGTATTGTTTAGTTTTTTTTTTAAATTAACTTTTTGTTCATATCTTAATTCAAAAAAAAATTTAATACATATTAGAAATACCTTAATTTTTTTAAAAAATAAAATTATTATAATATTCTTATATAAAAAATTCAATCTTATTGATAAAAATAAAAAAAATTATGCTAGTATTTTAAACATTACAATTCAAAATCTAAAAATAAAAGTATTTTAGATATTTTAATTAAAAAAGTATTACAAAAAATTATTTTAAATAATTTAATTTTTTTATTTTTTTTAAAAACTAAATATTTTAAAAATCATACGTTTTAGACAAACAAACCATGTAATTAAAATATCAAAAAGCATAAATAACATCATCCAAGAATAGAATCTACAGAGTAACCATGAGCTAGTCATTTTGAGCTGCAAATTAAGTCAACTTGGATTATTGATGTGACAATTAATAGTTATGCTACTAGCATCAAATATTTATACTAAGGCCTCGTTTGGCCACCTAGCTTTAATTTAAATTTATTGTTTAAAATTACTTTAAACTCAAAAAATAAAAAATTTATTTGGAAAATATATGGTGTGATTTTAAGTCAAAAGCTTAAAGTGAGTCAAAAGACAAAAAAATTTACTTAAAATTGCTTTAATTTTTTAAAATTTATTTTTAAATAATTTTATATTCAATATATATCTTTTTTATAGATTTTGACGAGTATCGTTTTAAAATATAATTTTTGTAAAAATAAATTTATATAATAAAAGTTATGATATTTTTTAAAAATATAAAAAATTTATGTAAAAAGCTAAAAGGCTAAAAAAATTTTAGTTGAAAAATGAAATTTTTTAACTTTTAAAACTTTAAGAAAAAAAGTAAAAATCTCATTTTAAGTTGGCTTAAAATTAATTGTTAAACCTGACCTAAAAATAACACTAACTATCTAATAAGAGAACGAGGGTTGCGTATACTCTTAAAAGATAATATGCTATTATGTCTTTAAGGAAATTCGTTTCTAAACATATTTTTTTGATCGAATTCGTTCATTATATAGAGTTTATTGAGTTTATTATTCATATAAAAAAAATTAATCCGATATCTATAATTGTAGAGTTTGATTATATTCACTTATTAATAAGTGAATTATAAATGTAATTTTAAGAAAAATGAAGGTTTCTCAACTCTTTTTATTTTATGAAAAATAATTAAACAAATATATTTAACCACATACTTTGGGATATGGAATCAATTTTATTTTGTCTATGCATAATAAAGTCAATGAACCCTACATAAAGAACAAATTTGCTTACAAAAATGTATTGGAGAGCCAAATCTTTGAAGGCACACCAATGTATATTCCTCGGAAGCACCAACACGCATTGAACATGGACAATACTATCCCTCATTCCTCACAAGAGCTCTTGAGGTGAACAAATGGATGTGAGAGCTAGCCCTACATTTTTGTGAGAGAGTTAGTGCGATTTTTAATATAAGTGTGAGGATGTTTGATGTTACTTAAACTAGTAACTTATAGATTGTAAAATTATAGTTGAAATAGAAAAAAAAATAGTTATAATTTGTAACAAAAATTATTAGTGTTTAAAAAAATTATAATTTATAGTTAAAATTAGTATCAAGAAGTTAAAAACTACATGAAGTTGCTTTGCCAAACACTCCATGTTATTGTGTTCTCTTGACAATTAATATTTAACAAGTCTTAAGTAGAGAAAGCATAGAGAAATATTTTTGGGACTCACATGGTGTTAAGCTTTGACCCAAATTTCTAAGTTTTTCTTGTTAAGTCTCGGGTGAGGGTCCACTCAAACGGCCAGGGGGTCCACTCGAGCGGCCCGCCGCATAATAGAAATTCTGTTGCAGCGCTAGGGTTAGGGTTTTAGCCTTGTATGCCTTATATATATTGTTTTTATGTTTAGAAAACATAGAGATCGTTTAGAAAACATTGAGAACGAACAGAGAGTGAGGGAGATCATTCTTGAACGTCTATAGATTCAGTGTGAGACTGAGCTTTGAGATCAGTGAGAGACTCATTTTGAAGTCACGAATAGTGTAAGATAGAGAGTAAATCTTGTAATCCGTGTTAAAGAGTTTAGTGAATTAATCTTTCTCTCCCGTGGAGGTAGGCAGCCAGCCGAACCACGTATATCTTGCGTAGTTGGTTGTTCTTATTTCTTTGGTAGTTGCTATTGTGAATTGAAGCCTATGCAGATTACCGTTTGGTTATCCAAACCTGTTGATTTTACTTTAGAGATTAAAGCCTAAAAATCCCAGCAAGTGGTGTCAGAGCCGATGGTTGTTGAAGATCCGAAGCCGTGGTGGAAGATCAGAGTTGGTTATTGGCTTAATCACAAGTTGCAGTGAAGATGATGAACATTAAATACGGAGTTAAAAAGTTCAAGGGTAAAAAAACTTCTCCCTATGGCAGAGGTGGTTGAAGGATTTGTTGATCCTGCAAGGGGTAACCAAGGCATTACTCGACAAGGCGAATAGGCCAGAGAAGGTGACCGATGATGATTAGATTGATCTTGATTGTAAATTCGCGAGTTCGATTCGATTGAATTTGAGAGACGAGATTATTCACAATGTGCTCGATATAGAGACAGCTCACGAGATCTGGTAGAAGTTAGAAAATCTCTACATGAAGAAAAATCTTGACAACAAGTTGTACGTAAAGAAACATTTGCATGGACTGCAAATGCAAGAAGTTACAAGTCTATTGGAGCACCTGAATACATATAATATGCTCATCACACAACTATCCAGCTTTAGAGTGAAGGTTGATGATGAGGATAAGACAATCATCCTCCTAGCATTGCTTCTAACGTCTTATGATCATTTGGTGACAACTTTGATGTACGAGAAGGACACTTTAGAGTTAGAAGAGGTCACCAAGGCTCTTTTGTCGCATGAGAAGATGAAGAGGGATAACGAATCTGATGTAGAAGGTGCACCGATGGCTAAGTCTGAGTCAAGTAGGGGAAGGGATAGATCAGGTGAACAGGGTTCTAACAGTGGCAGAACTTGGTCCAAGTCACGTGTAAGAAGAGATGTGGAATGCTTCTATTGCCACAAAACTAGTTATTAGAAGAGCCAGTGTCAAGAATTGAAGCAGCATCTAGAGAAAAAGAAGAACCGTAAAGGATTGCTGAAACTATCAGTTTTATTGAAGAGTCGTCATATAGTGAATCAGAAGGTAAAGTACTCCAAGTTTTCTCAGATTTAAGCTTTTTGTCTAAGTCATGAATTTTAGATTCAGGATGCTCATACCATATTTTGATTCATACAAGGCTTGCAACGAGGGTATAGTTCTAATGGAGAATGACTCAGTATGTCAGTCAATTGAAATTCGTACAATCAAAATTAGGATGTTTGACGGGGTTGTAAGGACTTTGAGGAATGTTAGGCATGTTCCGGGGTTAAAGAAAAATATAATTTCTTTAAGAACATTGGATTCTTTAGGCTATGAGTTCACAGAAAAATGTGGATTAATAAAGATCGACAAATGATCCTCGGTTATCATAAGAGGACAGAAAGTGGATAGACTCCACAGATTGGTAGGGGACACGATGATAGGTGGATTCACCACTATCACGCATACTGATTCCAACAGGGATGACCCAAGACACAGACATTTGGAGCTTGATCAGGTTGACAAGCAGAGTATGTCAAGATGTTAGAAGAAGAGTGCACCAGTCAACATAGAGTTTAGTTTGAAAAGCTCACTTAAAAAAATGGGTGATGATGATTCAAGTCAATAGCGACAGGAATAGTCAAGTGGAAAACCTTCTTCTCACAAGAAAGCTACAGGCAGCACATGAATAGTTCAGAGGCAAATAGCAGTATTAGAGAATGTGGAGTCTTTACAGAAGGCTGAACAGTTGGAGTTTGGAAGTTTGTCCAAAGTAGAATAGTCTGTTGATTGCAAAAGAGTCAAATTCAAGTCTGATTTGGATTTGATCCAAGTCTACTTAGGCTAAAGATTCAAAGAGGGTGGAGCACTTATACCCGGAAAAAGGAGTGCAGAATGAAGGAGATGGTAAGTCTTCATGGATGATTCAGAAATTTGAGTTAAGGTAGAGATTGTTAGGTTTTGACCCAAATTTTTAAGTTTTTCTATTTTAGTCTCGGGTGGGGTCAGTTCGAGCAGCCCATCGCAGAATAGAAATTCTGTTACGACGCTAGGGTTAGGGTTTTAACCTTGTATGTCTTATATATACTATTTTTATGTTTAGAAAACATATAAAATCGTTTAGAAACCATTGAGAACGAAAAGAGAGTGAGGAAGATCATTCTTGAATGTCTATAAACTTAGTGTGAGGCTTATCTTTGAGATCAGAGACAGTAGAGAGACAGTGAGAGGCTCAGTTTGAAGTCACAGATAGTGTGAGGTAGAGAATAAATCTTTTAATCTGTGTTACAGAGTTTAATATATTGATTTTTTTTCTCGTGGAGGTAGGCAGTTAGCCGAATCACATATGTCTTGCGTAGTTGGTTGTTCTTGTTTCTTTGGTGATTGCTATTGTAGATTGAAACCTACGCAGATTACCATTTAGTTATCCAAACCTATTGTAGTGACATGGTACGTTTTTATTTAAGTGATTAATTATTTTAACATAATTAAAATTTTGTGGGACCCTTTGTGATTTAATTTTTTTTGTGGGGTTCAAAAATTTAATAATATAATTTTGATTAAATTGAGGACTAATTGTGGAGTTAATAGTATAAAAGATTATAAAATAAATAAATTGAATTAAGTTTATGGGATTCAAGAGAGTTCTAACAAAAAAAAAAGAGAAGAGATTTGATTTTAGCTGAAGCTGAGTTCTGGAAAAATACAGAAAGAGAGAGAGAGAGATCGAGAAGGATCGAGAGAGAGATCGATGGAGAGTGGGAGCATGTTTAAAACCCCAAACGGGCCCCAAACTCCCCCGGAACCACCCGCCGACTTGCTGTCTTCTTCTCCTCTTCTTCCTCTTCAATTCTATTTCCCTACCCCGAGCGGCCATGAAAGAGAAATCCACTAGATTCCTAAATTCTTTTTTTGACCCGCAGCAATCTCCTTTTCCCTGCGCCGTTCACTTCTTCTTCTTTCTTCGTTTTCTTTACTTGATTCACTTATTGAGAATAAGAGAATGTCAATAAGTGAATGGAGGCAAATAAAACTTCATGAAACCCAAAATTTATCCCCAACAGACCTGTAGTATCCCTTTTCCCTGTTTAGCGCCGACGCCTTTGATTCTCTACTTTTCCCGCGCCTTACTTCTCCTTCTCCTGTATTATTATTATCCACCATTGTCGACACATAAAAGCTTTGAAATTGGGCAATCGAGTCGTCAAATTGGACGTCACAGAGAAGGGTTCAAGCTTTATTCAATAGGAGCATCACAACCGAGCAACCCAAATCCGAATTCCTTCTGGCCGAAACCCTAGGTGGCGAGATTGAGAAAATCTTGAAGCTTCGAAGCTATGCAAGGTAGGATTTAGACTAATTTAGGTGTTTTACATTGATTTGTGTTGATTTTATAGAAATTCAATGAAATTCTGAGGAACTCTAAGTTTTTGAATAGAAAATGAAAAGTTTAATTTAATTTTAAACTTTTTGATCTATCTTACGAAATGCTGTGTTTTATGACGACGTCGGAATACTAGTTGGTAATTAAAACTAGGAACTTGACATTGTGCTAAAGTGATGGGTTAAATACATTGAGCCTTAAATTTTTGGAAATCTTGAGTTGTGAATTTATTTCAAATTTTTAAATCAATGGATGAACTCATGATAATTGGAGTTCATGGTGGGATTGGGATATCTAATCAACAAATGAGATTAATAATATATATGTAATAGCTAAATAATTTGGATAGATGGTGAATTAAATTTAAGTGGTTCTGGAAAGTAACCGGGGGAAATTGGTAATCCAACATTAAATTTTTAAAGTTCACTTGGTGTAATTAATGTTGGAAGTTCACTTGGTGTAAACCCGAGATTGAATCAAATTGGTATTAGATTTAATTAATGGATTAGTGAAGATAGAAAGGGGACTAATTCAAGAATCACAAACATGGGATTTGAGTTTTAAATTAAAGTTTGAAATAGATTGTTTAAGATGCAAGATTCAACATGTTGATAGACTTGAAATTAGATTTAATACAGGGGCAATGAAATCATGAGATTTAAACTAAGTCATGAGTTAAACTACAAAAGTTAAGGGGTTGACTTAAACCTTGGGTTTGCTAAGCAAATTTTGGTGGGGTTGTATCATGATAATAACGCCTTCAATTAAAAACTTTGGAAAACTTTTATATGGAGCATTGTGTTTGGAAATAGAATTGGATGGAGATCGTATTAATTATGACTCTTTGACCTTTTGAATACTTGGGCAACCTAAATTTTTTGCGAATTAAAGAAGTATTTAATGGTTTAACATGAAAGTTGGGAGCATGGTTTCTCTTTTTAAGAATAAGTATTCCTTTTATGATTTCTACAAGATTGAAGAATTTGACGTGGCGACAAGATTCCATTTTCACGGGTCGGACTCTTATTAAGGGATGACATATTCTATCTTTTCTAGAGAAGCAATTGTTTATTCATTTAGAAGGTTGGCAGAACTTGAAACTTTATTTCATAGGCATCGTTTGTGATATTGTTATTCATTATGATGGCATTATCAGGAATGCATACATTAATTCAATTATTCAAGTTGAAGTAGGGGTTTAAGCCAAAAGCTAAGAGTGCAAACAGACTTGATTCAGTTAGTGGGTTGGTTGTAACTACTATACTAAATGATTCGTCGTCAAGTAGTAGTTTGCCGTGGGAAATGATGATGGAGACACTGTTTTGTATAGTGAATTCCAAGAATGATCTTCCTGAACGTTGGATAATGTTATATATTTGAATGGCGATGATTGTGGAAGAAAGCCTTGTTGGGAAAATGTTTAGTTCTGAGCTGTTAAGAGCCGATAGGAAAGAAGAGAGCAAGTCTAAAAGATATTGCTATTGAGTTTTTGGTTGAGTATCAAGGACAGTAAACGGTATATGAAAGTTTAAATTTGATGTTAATCTTCTTAGTCATATGCCTAGGCCTGAGCACAAGTATACAAGAGATTTGTGAGAAGTGTCAAGGGACTAAGAATAAAGTTGTCTGTTAGTGAAGAGTGTTCTTCTGAGTAATTTCGTAGTCGTGTAAAATATGTTAAGTGGGTATAATGAAGTTAATGGCCTTAAATGAGCATAAAGCTTGAAAACTAAGTACGAAAAGTAGTTAAATTTTGGTGATAAGAGTTGACAATGTGAGGTACGATAACAATAGAATAACAAAATGGAAAATTGTAGGGGATAAACAAAAAGACTTTTGGTTACGAGAACTAGAGTTGAATTTCGAGGACGAAATTTCTCAAGGGGAAATGGTTGTAGTGACTTAATACGTTTTTATTTAAATGATAAATTATTTTAACATAATTAAAATTTTGTTGGACCATTTGTGATTTTTTTTTTGTGGGGTTCGAAAATTTAATAATATAATTTTGATTAAATTGAAGACTAATTGTGGAGTTACTAGTATAAAAGATTATAAAATAAATAAATTGAATTAAGTTTATGGGATTCAAGAGAGTTCTAACAAAAAAAAAGAAAAGAGATTTGATTTCAGTCGAAGCTGAGTTCTGGAAAAAAACAGAAAGAGAGAGAGAGATCGAGAAGGATCGAGAGAGAGATCGAGGGAGAGAGGGAGCATGTTTAAAACCCCAAATGGGCCCCAAACTCCACCGGAACCCCCCGCCGACTTGCTGTCTTCTTCTCCTCTTCTTCCTCTTCAATTCTGTTTCCTTACCCTGAGCGGCCATGAAAGAGAAATCCACCAAATTCCAAAATTCTTAAATTCTTTTTTGACCCGCAGCAATCTCCTTTTCCCTGCACTGTTCACTTCTTCTTTTTTCTTCGTTTTCCTTGCTTGATTCACCTATTGAGAATAAGAGAATGGAGGCAAATAAAACTTCATGAAACCCAAAATTTATCCCCAACAGCCCTGCGGTATCCCTTTTCCCTATTCAGCGCCAACGCCTTTGATTCCCTTTTTTCCCATGCCTTACTTCTCCTTCTCCTCTGTTATTATTATCCACCATTATCGACACATAAAAGCTCTGAAATTGGGCAATTGAGTCATCAAATTGGACATCGCAGAGGAGGGTTCAAGCTTTATTCACTAGGAGCATCACAACCGAACAACCCAAATTCGAATTCCTTCTCGCCGAAACCCTAGGTGGTGAGATTGAGCAAATGTTGAAGCTTCAAAGCTACGCAAGGTAGAATTTAGAGTAATTTAGGTGTTTTACAATGATTTGTGTTGATTTTATAGAAATTTAATGAAATACTGAGGAACCCTATGTTTTTGAATAAAAAAAGAAAAGTTTAATTTAATTTTAAACTTTTTGACCTATCTTACGAAATGCTATGTTTTATGATGACGTCGGAATACTAGTTGGCGATTAAAACTAGGAACTTTACATTGTGTTAAAGTGATGGTTTAAATTCCTTGAGCCTTAAATTTTTGAAAAGCTTGAATTGTGAATTTATTTCAAATTTTTAAATCAATGGATGAACTCATGATAATTGGAGTTCATGATGGGATTAGGATATCTAATCAACAAATGAGATTTTATATATATATATATATAATAGCTAAATAATTTGGATAGATGGTGAATTAAATTTAAGTGATTTTGGAAAGTAACCGGGGGAAATTGGTAATCCAACATTAAATGTTTGAAGTTCACTTGGTGTAATTAATGTTAGAAGTTCACTTGGTGTAAACCCGAGATTGAATCAAATTGGTATTAAGATTTAATTAATGGATTAGTGAAGATAGAAATGGGACTAATTCAAGAATCACAAACATGGGATTTGAGTTTTAAATTAAAGTTTGAAATAGATTGTTT
>JAULJZ010133839.1:0-10828 GCA_032270985.1 Heliamphora pulchella | reverse complement strand
TTTTTTTGTATCACTCGTATTTATAATACTTTTAAAACACAGTTTCTACATTTAAATAATTAATTATTTATTAAGTTCTATTTTTTTAAGTATAACTCATTTGAAAAAATACTAATATTATACTGAAATACTATTAACAGAAATATACGAAAAAATTAATTCATGTCAAAATACTTTTACAATCATACTAAAAAAAATATTAAGAAAAATAATATACTTAAAAATCAATTCAATTACAATTTAAATTTTACTATCAACATCTTAACACAAAAAAATATTTAGGTGTTAAATAGGTACCAAGCATATAAAAAGAATTACTCTCATACCAGCATTTAACCGATTAAAGATAAAGTTGTAATTTTTTTCCTATCTTTTTTTTTCTCTTTCTACTTGTCTTTTCTTATTTCAAGAAATCATCTTCTTCTTTCTCATTAGAACTAATTAACCCACTTTTCTTTTCTCTCTATTTTCATGTGTTGTGTGTGTACTTTTTTTATTTTTTCCCTTATTTCAAAAATTCACTTTTTATTTTTTAATTTTTGTGTGTACTTTTTTTATTTTCTCTCTTTTGTTCTATCTTTTTTTTCCTTAAAAATGCTTTTCAAGAATTTAAAAATATTTTTGGGTATTTAAAAAACTCCAAAAAAATTGAAAACAATTTAAAAAATATATTTTTGAACTTTTTTTCAAAAAATAAGTATAGAAAACCAAAAATATTAACGACACAAAAGATACTTGTTTCAGTAAAATAAAGAGTTTTAAAATTTTTATCATTTTTTGATTTTGATATTAATTTTTTTCTTGTTTTTTAGATTTATGTAATTAAAAAGTAGCTTTCTACAAAATATAAATAAAAATTAAAAAAAAAACTTTACATCAGTCTCAAAAAAGTTAAACTAAATAGGAGCTATTTTTTTGAATGGAAATGAAATAGAAATAGAAATACAAAAGAGATATGTGAGTGTTATTTCCAAGGAGGAAAAATACTCATTTATTAAATAGAGAAATAAAAAGAGTGAGAACTTGAGTTGTAAATCTCAACCCTTAATTGAAAATTGAGAGTACATTTTAACTCTTTAAATATAATTTGTTTTTAAGATATTTTAAAAACCTGAGGTATTTCATTATATAGATATATATACACAAATTATGTTTAGAAATGTATTTGATATATTATACATGAAGAAAATAATGAATTAAAATTAATATTTAAACGGTGGGAGTCTATTCAATTTTTATAAAAATTAAATATATTATTTTATTTTATTTGTAGTACTTGGATAAATAATTTTATGACCGATGAATAAGTGTAAGTTCTATAAATAAATTAAGAGTTGTTTTAATTATTTTAGGCATGCCCTTGCATTTTATTTGCACATAAATATTAGGCTTAATGTATTTATACATATATATCATGTATTGAGTAATACATTATAATTTATTCTTGTCATTCATATTTTAAGATTGAGAAAAGGTACTTTAGCAGCTCATTTTGGTTCACAAAGTTGAAAGTATCATTTGCTGCAATTTGTAACGTATTCTTATGGATGAGTGTTCTATTTTATAGAAATATAAATTAAAATAGTATTTTTGTGCTATACTAACAAATGTTAGAATATAACTGTTATTTTAGTTAAATTATATGGTTTGCTGAAATATTATTTCAAAATGAATTAAGGTATTATGAAAATGTTTGAAAAAAATAATTTTAGTGGTTTAAGGACATGTCATTGCTGTTTGGATGCCTAGGAAGCATGAATACTTGGTTGTGGATTATTTTAATCTTTACTGTACACAATGAGGATATATAAATTGCCTGTCTAAATGTACACAGACATGGTATATAAATTACTTATTGTTGTACACAACAAGATAGATAAATATGTGATCCTGTCGTAGGGTCAAAACGGTACTGTTAATAACTATTGATTGTGAGGTTAAACAATTCTTTGACATACTTGATGGATTCGATTTTATTGTTATGAAATGTGATATTTAGAAATATTATTCTGTAAAATGAAGAAAGTTACAAGTAGTGAGTTTTGTGAAATGACTTTTCTCTATTTTGATATTATGTTGAAAACGTTATGGTCAATTAAAACTACTCTTGATCCATAATTGTTTCTTAATTGTTTTACTTGTTTTTACTTCTATGTATAGTAATACTCACAAAAATATTTTAGGTTCATGGAGTAGATGTTTGGTCAACTACATGGTGTCTTAGATCGCTTTATAATCAGAGTTAAAATAGATGAACTCATGACCCTTGTATATATTATTCTTGTAAATATGTACATATTACTTTAGAATATGCCTTTACTTGTGGAGTTCTTTATTTCAATAAAATAATATTTTGTGGTTTTACAATAGTAATTAGAAAAAATAAATCTCTTATTTATGATGGTTTTTTGGTAATACTTTCTCGGGTTGGGGTATTACAAAATTTTTGGTATTAGAGTAAGGGTTATATAGCGTGTTTAGGACCTAGTAGTGGATCGTAGAATGTTGTTTTGAGTCAATGGGATTGGGTAGAAATGCATTCATTTTGTTGTACATGTCGATACATGATTCACCTGCTGATATACATATATTATGTATTATGCTTGTAATAAGAGTTGAATTTTGAGAATATCTTATCATATCTTATGAGGACCAAGTAATTATTCTTGAAGTTTTGATTGGAAGAGCGCTTGATCACCGCTTCTTCTAATAGGAAGTCTAAAAAAATTAATCGGGATTGGTGATATTTATTAAAGTACATCTCTTAATATAATTATATATGATATATCTTTTATGTAAACTACGTATTGCGTGTTTATGCTATTATGTTATTGGTAGTTAGACATAATTTGACATCTAGGTATATAACTGTATAATATTATGGAACCGAGTGATCAATAAGAGCATACCCATGAGAATATGGATGAGGAAATTTCTCTTGCACATGCTCAGGCTCAAGATAGTAGGCAGAAAGTTAGTGAATAAATTAACAATGCTTAGTCTCCACCAGAATTGGCTGAGAGATTATTTGACGCTATGATAAATCTAACTACACAGCAAGTGAAATATTTTAAACTACAGTCAGCGGAACAACTAGGCATCGCTGAAGGACGTACACAACCTCGTGACTCTCTTTATCGGCGTTTTAAAAAGTTAAGTCCATTAGAGTTTGATGGGTTGCCTAATCCACATGACACTGCGTGGTGGATAAAGAAGTTAGAAGAAAATTTTAAAATAATTAAGGTAATTGATTAACATAAGATGATGTTAGCCACATTCATGTTTAAGGGAGAAACTCAAAGTTGGTGGGATGTCACCAAAAGCAGACTAACTACACTAGTTGCGGTTGACGATAACCCTGCTCCTAAAAAGATTACTTTTGAGTCTTTTACTAAAGTATTGAATGAGAAATATTTTTCAAAGACCTAGCAATTGGGGCAAAGGAGAGATTTTCTGAAGTTAAAGAAATGTAGTTTGTCAGTGGCAAAGTACGAAGCTCAATTCACAGCATTATCACGTTTTGCACTAAACTTGGTAAGTACAAAAAAGGATAAGTGTAGAATGTTTGAGAATGGACTAAGTTTAGAGGTTAGATCACAACTAGCACCATTAAGACTGTGAAATTTCTCTGTTCTAATTGACGTGGCTTTGACTGTAGAGAGGGATGTGAAGATGAAATGCAAACAAAGTGAGCAGAAGAAGAGGAGTAAAACTGACTTTAGTCCAAGGGGAAGAAATTTTAGTAGCCCATTCAGAGGAAAGGGCGAATAGAGACCTCTTCCTTTAAAGCTGAAGTATGACTCAGTCTCGAGTTTTTCCTTCTGGATAGGAAGTGAACGTTTCTAAGCGACAGGGACAAACAGGTTCATCTCAAGCTCCTATATGTTTTCATTGTGGGGCTACAGATCGTCTTATCAAAAGTTGGCCAGAACCAAAGTTTATTTGCAAGTGTTATTGTTGTGAAGAACCTAAACATATAGCACCAAATTACCTTAGAACTCCAAAATCAACAACATCATTAGTAGGTAGCATTCAAGGAGGAAGAGGTAATACAACAGGACATAGTAGTAGTTCTATGGAAAAATCTAAGTGACAAGGAATAGCTTTTGCTATGACCTACAAAGATGCCCAAGCAACTCCAAACGTAGTGGCAGGTATGTTTTCTATGTTTGGTAGAGATGTACATGTTTTAATTGACCTTGGATTAGCAAATTCATTTATAGCATAGTCTTTCATTAATTATATAGATCGGTCTTCAAGTCCCTTAGACTGTCATTTGAAAATTTCTACTCCTATGGGAGAAACTGTATTGATTAGTGTGATATATCGAGATTGTAAAATCTTAATAGATGATAAAGAGTTATTCGTTGATCTAATGCCCTTGGATATTAAAGATTTTGATTTAATTTTTGAGATGGAATGGTTAGCTGCATATTATGCTTTAGTGGATTGTTTCAAGAAATATGTGACATTAAATTTTTGTGATAACTCTATAGTAAAGTTCAATGGGAATAGAGTTATTATCTATATTTGTATGATTTCAGCTATTAAGGCTAAAAATGTGTTAAGAAAAAGTTACTAAGGGTACCTTTCACATGTGATTGATACGACTAATGGTAAACTTCAGATAGAAGACGTACCGGTAGTTCGATAGTTTTCAGATGTATTTCTAGAGGAATTACCAGGTTTACCAGTAGACCGATATATAGAATTCACCATTGAGCTCTTACCAGATACTCAACCCATCTCTATTCTACCTTATGGTATGGCCCCGATAGAATTGAAAGAACTAAAGTGTGATATCTTGGCATCTCACATCAAAAAGGAAGAGAAAGTTCTTGGGTTATAAAAGAAAAATTTTAGACCCTTACATTCAACGAAACCTTTTTCCTGGTGGTAGAAATCTTAGCAGAACTCCGTAGTTAAGCGTGCTTAAGCGAGAGCAGTGCAATGATGAGTGACCCCCTGGGAAGAACAAAATCGTGAGAAATTTGCATAAAACGGACAATATCGTTACCATGTGAAGGGTCAGGGTGTTACATATGATATCAGAGCCGACTCTTCTCACCTCCGAGTGTGGGCCCATTCCGTCTTGCGTGACACGTGGGCGGGCTACAGAGTGGGCGGGTTGATAAGAACTAGCAGGCTACCAGAGCTGACAGGCTATTGCACGGGGACGTGCAACCTTAAAGGGAGTGGATTGTGATATCCTCGCACCCCACATCGGAAAGAAAAATGGAGTTCCTGAGTTATAAAGAAAAAACCTTAGACTCTTACATTCAATGAGCCATTTTCCCAGGTGGTAGAAACCTTAGCAGAACTCCGCAGTTAAGCGTATTTATGCGGGAGCAATGCAAGGATAGGTGACTCCTGAGGAAGAACAAAATCGTGAGGACTTTGCCCAAAGTGGACAATATCGTTGCCACGTGAAGGGTCGAGGTGTTACATATTGTGATATCCTAGTATCCTACATCAAAAAGGGAAAGGGAGTTCTTGGGTTATAAAGAAAAAACTATGGACCCTTACATTCAACGGGCCCTTTTTTCAGGTGGTAGAGACCCTAGCAGAACTCCGCAGTTAAGCATGCTTGGGCGAGAGTAATGGAAGGATGGGTGACCTACTGGGAAGAATAAAACCGTGAGAACTTTTGCCTAAAGCGGACAATATCGTTGCCATATAAAGGGTCGGGATGTTACAGATGGTAGGTTCAACTTTAGAATTTAGTAGACCGGGGATTCATCAAGCCAAGTATATCTTCGTGAGGAGCACCAGTTTTATTTGTTAAAAAGAATGATGGCACGATAAGAATGTGTATAGACTATCGTCAGTTTAATAAAGAGGTTGTTACGAATAAATATTCTTTACCGCGAATAGATAATCTTTTTGATCAATTGAAGGGGGGGCATCTGTATTTTTTAATATTGATCTTAGATCTGAATATCATCAGTTAAAGGTTAGGAAAAGTGATATTCCTAAGATAGCTTTTAGAACTAGATATGGTCATTGTGAATTCTAGGTGATGCCTTTTGGTTTAACAAACGCTTATGCAGCATTTATGGACCTTATGAATAGAGTATTTCAACATTATTTGGATTCATTTATGGTAGTATTTATCAATGATATCTTGATTTACTCAAGGAACGAAGAAGAGTATAAGGAACAGTTGAACATTGCACTTCGGATCTCGAGGGATAAGAAACTGTATGGCAAGTTGAGCAAATCTGAATTTTGGTTAAAAGAAGTGGTATTCTTAGGACATGCAATCTCGGGAGACGGTATTTTAATTGATCCCAATAAGATTGAGGCGGTAATGAATTGGGATAGACCCACTAATGTGATGGAATTTTGAAATTTTCTAGGTCTGACTGGGTATTATCGAAAATTTGTACAAGAATTTTCTAGCATTGCCATGCCATTAATCCAATTGACTAGAAAAGAAGTTAAATTTGAATAGAATGATAAATGTGAGACAATTTTTCAAAAATTGAAGAACATATTGGCCACAACTGCCATATTAACAACAATTCTTTCTTGTGAATGTGGATTTGTTATTTATAGTGATGCTTCTCATCAAGGGTTAGGTTAAGTGTTAATGCAACATGGAAAGGTAGTTGTTTATGTTTCTAGATAGTTAAAACCGCATAAAAGGAGCTATCCCACTCATAACCTAGAGTTTGCAGTTATCGTGTTTGCACCGAATCAGTGGTGACACTACATTTATGGGGAGACATGTGAAATTTATACGAACCATCAAAGTTTAAAGTATTTGTTCATTCAGAAAAATTTAAATTTAAGACAACGGACGTCGATAGAGCTAATAAAGGATTATAATTGTGCTATACTCGATCATCCAGGAAAAGCAAAATGTGGTGGCAAATGCTTTAAGTGGGAAGTCGTCAAGAAGTTTGGCACATCTACGAACTACTCAGACTAATCTATTTGTGGAGTTGCGATCTATAAGAGTTGATTTGATAGTAGGTGAGATAACGGCTTTGTTAGATACTCTCACAATGAAGCCAATACTTGTAAGTAAAATTCGAAAAACTCAGAGTGCATAGTCAAAATTTCAAAGGATCAAAGACGAAGTGAAGAAATGAGTGAGAGTTGATCTTAGTATTACAGAAGATGGAGTTGTGATGTTTGTACCTTGATTATGTGTTTCGAATAATGATGAATTGAAAAGAAAAACATAGTTCTGCATATGCTATGCATCCAAAGAGTACCAAAGTATATCGATGTTTATGAAAACACTATTGGTGGTTTAGAATGAAAAGGGAAATAACGGAATTCGTAGCTAAATGTTTGGTTTGTTAACAATAAAACAAAAAAAGAATGAGTTTGCACGGGATTGATTTACGGTAAGATTTTAAAGTTTAAAGTGTTAATTATTGAATATAAAAATATTAGTTTTAATTTGAACTGTTAATTATTATTCATTTATTTTTGTTTAAATTGGTGGTAGTACTCCCAATAATATGAATTCCTTTTATTTATATTATATATTCGGGTTAGAATTTTATATTTTTCGAATCATAATATATATATTATACTTGAAGAAAATAATGAATTAAGGTTAATATTTAAACGGTGGGAGTTTATTTAATTTTTATAAAAATTAAATTTATTGTATTATTTTATTTGTAGTACTTGGATAAATAATTTTATGACCGATGAATAAGTGTAAGTTGTATAAATAAATTAAAAGTTGTTTTAATTATTTTAGGCATATCCTTGCATTTTATTTGCACATAAATATTAGGCTTAATGTATTTATACATATATATCATGAGTAATACATTATAATTTATTCTTGTCATTCATATTTTAGGACTGAGAATGGGTACTCCAGCAGCTAATTTTGGATCCCAAAGTTGAAAATATCTTTTTGTGCAATTTTTGACTTGTTTTT
Organism: Heliamphora pulchella; assembly: GCA_032270985.1. Lineage (NCBI taxonomy): Eukaryota > Viridiplantae > Streptophyta > Magnoliopsida > Ericales > Sarraceniaceae > Heliamphora > Heliamphora pulchella. Next base: position 2,919 of record JAULJZ010133839.1, on the reverse strand, counting down.
GCAGGTAAGTGTGCTATTTTACAGAAATAAAAATTAAAATAGTTTTTTTGTGATATATTGGAAAAATATTATAATATAACTGTTATTTTAGTTAAAAAAATGGGTCAAGATATTATGAAAGTATTTGAAAAAAATAATTTTGGTGGTTCAATGGCATGCCATTGTTGTTTGGATGCTTAAAAGGTTACCTAATGCGTAGATGCTTAGGGTTGCACCATTTTTTTCCTTGCTGTATATAAGAAGAATATATAAATTGTCAAACTGAATGTACATAGACATGGCATCTGAATTATCTATTATTGTACACAATAGGGTAGATAAATATGTATTCATGTCGTGAGATCAGAACGGTTCCGTTAACAACTCTTGGTTGTGAGGTTAAACAACCATTTGGTATACTTAATAGGTTTGATTTTATTGTTACAAAAAATGACATTTAAAAATATTGTTATGTGAAATGAAAAAAATTACAAATAGTGAAATTTGTGAAATAACTTTTTTCTATTGTAAGATTATGTTAAAAATTTTATATTGAATTAAAACTTCTCCTAATTCATAATTATTTTTCAATTGTTTATTTATTTATACTTCTATGTATAGTAACACTCGTAAAAGAATTTCAGATTGCTAGAGTAAATATTTGGTCCACTACAGGGTGTCTTAAATCGCTATATAACCGAGGTTAAAGTAATTGGAGTCAAGACCCTTGTATGTATGTGTGTGTATATATATATATATTTCAGATTGCTAGAGTAAATATTTGGTCAACTACAGGATGTCTTAAATCGCTATATAACCGAGGTTAAAGTAGTTGGAGTCAAGACCCTTGTGTGTGTGTATATATATATATATATATATATATATATATATATATTAATCTTGTAAATATGTACATATTACTTTACAATATGCCTTGACATGTGAAATTTTCTAACTCAAGTAAAATAATATTTTATGATTTTACAATAGTAATTAGAAAACAAATCTCTTATTTATGATGATTTTCTGGTAACACTTTTTCAGGTTGAAGTGTTACACCTAATTCCTAACTACTGAACCTCACCACCAACCCTCACCCCCGACCCTCACTCTCAACCCATGCTAATAGCAGAGGGGCATAGAGGGGCAGAGTTGGTGTTGTTAGAAGTGGTCATCACTCTGAATTTATTGACCATTGGGGCTTGGGGAGGACAAGAAGGTTGGCCAGTAATGGCCATGCCTTAATATTAGCCAATGCATTTTATACCTTATTTGATGTGATCCACCTACTATAATTCATCATAAACTATAAACATAATTTTTTCAGCTTCTTCTTCACTCACACACTTGAGGAGTAGTTTATTCTAACTCGGTCCCTACCTTGGACCATTGATTCTTGAACTCCTAAAACATTAATCCCGGCATCGAAACCATATCCAAATTTCCAATCCCCCGACACCCCAACCTCAAATGCCCAACTCTGATTCTTATCACCCCAACTCGCAACTCCTAACACCTTGAATCCCCCAACCCCAAATCAGTGGGATCAACCTATACCAATTTATACCAAATGTACCGGGCAATACGGAATACGTATCGGTCCATAATTCATTTAAAAAAAACGTATTTTACTTATTTTCTTCATTTGTAATTTTTTTTATTTTTATACTCTAATTCAAGCTTTAAATAATAACATAAATGAAGAGTTCTAAAGTTAGATAAATATTTATATTATACTAAATTGTTTATTATTGAATAATAGTATAAAATAATATATATATATATATCGGTATATATATATATATATGTATATATATAATATTTTATAGCAATATATTCGAAACGGTATCTGGTATTTTTATCGGTACCGATACATACCGTACTAATTAAAAAATCAATACACTGTCCGTTATATTATTCAAAATTATGAGTAGTGGTGGTAAAAAGATGGTGCTGTGATAGTGACAACAGTGAGAAAATAATGGTGAAAAATATTTATGTCATAAAAAAAATAAAAACATTTTACAGCAAAATTAACTTATAAAATATTTTTAGTTAATTTTAAATTTTTGTCATACTAAATATTAAAAAATATAAATATTTTTTTATCAAAAACAAACAGAGCATAAGTCAATTTATTGTATGGTATTGTTTACAATTGATCAAAATAATTTCATCAAAATTAAAACAGTTAAAAGAAAACAGTAAGATGATAAATCAAAGCAAAGCAAAGCAAAGTCAAAATTATGACTTCACTTATCTTTCCTTTGCAACAAATGCAAGTTGGCCTTAGAATAAACCGACGAAGTTTTGATAATTTGCCTCGTTTGAAATAATTATTTATTTATTTATTTTTATTATTAATTAGTTTTTTTATTTAATTAAATTATTACATTGTTTTTTGGTTTCACTTAGCGAGATAATCTGACAAAGTAATTTCTCAATCAAAATATTACAAAAATAAAAGATAAAAAAATAAGTCAAAATAAATAAATAAATTATATTTTATGTTCTTTGTTTTCGTTTTAAAATTTTCTTTTTATCAATTTTACATTTTTGGTTCATTCTAATTGAGATGATTCCAATAGTCAAAATTAGAAAAAAAAAAAAAAAGATGTTTTTTATTTGGCACTGTTTTGGCATTTTAGGCTTAGGATTGTTTGAGAAGTCTAAAAAATTTATTTATTTTTTTGGATAAGTAATTAAATATTATACCAAAAATGAGTTTACAATGAAGAACAAAAATCACACCCTAACCAACAAACAAAATATAAAACTCTCACAATCCGAGAGGCTAGGTAGGATCGTAGCAATATAAATCCACACGTCTAAAAAAAACAGTTACAAAAACACAATAGCAACTGGAGTCAAAAGACAAAACTCCCAAAAACTAAAAACTACCCAAAATTACCAAAGATCTCTTTTTCGATTAATCGAAAG
>JAULJZ010133828.1:0-10828 GCA_032270985.1 Heliamphora pulchella | reverse complement strand
ACCATAAAAGCACTAGTGGCACATGTCATTTCTTAGGAAAATCACTTGTCTCTTGGTTTTCAAAGAAACAAAATTCTATAGTTTTATCTACCGCTGAAACCGAATATGTGGCTGCAGGTAGTTGTTGTGCACAAATTTTATATATGAAACAACAACTTAATGATTTAAAGTTAAAATACGATGTTGTGCCAATTAAGTGTGATAACACAAGTGCGATAAATATTTTCAAAAATCTAATTTTGCATTCACGAAAAAAACATATTTTGTAATAAGACACCATTTTCTTCGTGATCATGTTTAAAAAGGTGAAATATTTTTAGAATTTGTGAGTACTAGTGAACAATGGGCGGATATCTTTACTAAGCCCCTTAATGAAGATCATTTCATTATAATTAGACGAGAATTGGGCTTAATGCATGTTCGTGAGGTTGCATGAAAACTCTTTTATTATGAGCATAATGTTAAAACATTTTTAAGAACCCCTGTACTTTGAAAGAAAATCAGAATCCTGACAAAGCACTGTTCAGTCGACTGAGGCCCTCTTTCCAGTCGACCGAACCAATTTTTCTCACTTCAGTCGACCAAACATACCAGTTCAGTCGACCGAACCTTCGGGGTCTTCGACAAACAGAAAAGTCGAACTGCATTTTCTGTTATTTCATTTTTTTTTACTCTCGATTTCTCTCCCAAGGCACGAACATATTGGCTTTTAAAAGGGTTCCAACTAAAACCACTCTTTCATTTCCACCATTCTACCTCTCTAAACCCTACATTTCTTTCTCTCAAATCCCTCACTCATGGCATTTAGGGTTAGAGGCGGCAAGGGAAACTCCATTGCAGGAGAGGATTCAACAAGCGAGAATGACCAATGGTTCAACTCAAGCAAAGCCGAAATCCTCTTCATGCACCATCTCCAATCTTTTGATCCCATCTTGATCCAATGGTTCAAAAACCTCGTGTCTTACGCCTTTTTAGTAGAATGGGTTGGGGGCCATATGTTTTCTATCAACCAAAGGGTGTGTACCCTCAAATTACCGGGCTATTTTATGCAAATCTTCCTCAAGAACTTTCCCCAAATGCAAATGATCGTTACATTCACTTCACCACTTATCTCTATGGAAAAACTTATAAATTCTCCGATAAAGACATAACAAATCTTTTTGGAATAGGAAGAGGAGATTTTAAATGTCCACTAATTTCTTCTCAATCATGGATCATGGCTCACGATTTCAGTATCGAAACATTTTTATCCATGATCATGATCGAACCTCCTATCAATTTTGGTGTCCTCCCATCTTACTCACAACTCACCCTCGAGGTCAAAATTCTTCACTTAATCATTACATATAACATCTTGCCTCGTAGTGGTTCTAAGACTTAAATCTCCTATCTTGATTGTTTTATATTGTGGTGTATCTATAAGGAGATACATCTTGATCTTCCATCGTTACTATGCCAATGGATGCTTGCCAAAGAAAGTACCAAACGCCATATTCTTCCATATGGAGATTTTCTCACACCTCTGTTTGAGTCATTTGGCTTTTCCCCATCTCCTTCAAATTTTCTTCCACCAAAAAATTCTAATTTCTAACTGCCACTACTGTAAAACAAATAGGTTATAAACTTCAAAATGGTCAGTGGGTACCCAAAATTCAAAGGTAGGCACCTCAATTCGTCCAAGATAGTGATGAGGAAGCCGAGGCTGCTGCCTATGATGCTGAGCTCCACCTACTTCTCCTTCAGCACCTCTACTTGTTCTTATAACCACTGATGATGCTCCTGTCACACGTTCCTTCTTAAAGAAACTGGTTCGCTCTTTTTCCAAACGCCTTGACAAGAAGCTTGACAAAATTAGCTCTCACCTCAGTCACCTTGAAGAGGCTACAGGCGTACCTCTCTCCGCTACCTCTTCACCCGCGGATGAGGGTGATGATGATGATGCTGCTACCTATGACTCCGAGTCTTCTCACTCCGCCTCTTTTTGATAATGCCAAAAGGGGGAGAAACAAGGAAAGTGCTCCACTTTATTTTCATTTTAGTTTGGAGAGCATTAGAAAGTTTTATTTGTTGGATCATGTACTTATATTACTCTCATTTTGTTTATGGTTGTGCTTGACTTTTATTATGATTGGATATTTCTTTTGGATGGTTATGAATTAGTTATGCTTATGTGGTCATGCATATTATGGTTATGTTTAACATATGATTGAATGTATATAATGTTTACAAAAGACAAGATCATTGGACAATATTTCATAAAACATGCTCTATGAATGAAATGAATTTCAATATTTTTATCATTTATGCATATAGTAAGGGGGAGTTTTCAAACTCTCAAAGATTATTATCTCATGCTTATTGATAGGGAGAGCTTTATTTAAGCTTTCCTACATTATGTTGCTATGTGTTTGTCATCATAAAAAATGGAGAGATTGTTGGCCTAACAAGACTTCAATAACCAATTTTGATGATAACAAACCTATGTATCTAATTGTGCAAATTGAGATTGTTTACGGGACATACATGCTTAGCATAATCCAAAATACAAAGTGGAAGACATGACGCTTAAATTCAAATCAAGTTCTTTGGTGACAAGTTTTTGTAGAACAAAAGCAAGAAATCGAGATAATGAAGACTTGAAGAATATTTTGTAATATTAGGATTCTTGTACATTCAATTTTTCTCTTGAATTTTACTTTGAAACTCATAGAAATCCTGAAAAGTCATAAAATAATTTTTTTCAAATCAAACAGTGATCAAAACTATTTTGAAAACATAAAATTTTAGTTTTTCACATGTCCAGTCGACTGATGTATTATGCCCAGTCGACAAAAATATATTTTCAGATCTACAACAGTTAAGTTGACCGAACCTTGGAGTTCAGTCGACCGAAGTGAATTTCAGTCGATCGAATGAGTTTCTTCAGTCGACCGAACAAGCTTAAATTCGAAATTTTCTGAAAACGGCTAGTTTGACACTTCTATATTTAGCCCAACGGCTAGTTTGATTTTAGAGCCTATAAATAGATGCCTTGTGCTATTATTTCATTCACTCAATCCTCTCAACTATTCTCTCATTCTACTACTTCTTTGCACTTCAATTCTTTAACTTGTCATACATATTTTTGAGAGAAAAATCATTTAGTATTCTCATTGAGTTTCATCGTTTTATTTATAGAGAAGTGAGTTTAGAGCTTTATTTATTGTACTTATTTGCTTATCTAAGGAGCGTTCTTCGTACACTCTCATATCATTCTTCTTGTTGATTTGTATTTGAGAAAGATGATTCTCAAAATAGGCTAATCTGCCTGCAAGGATTGGGATTACTTGAGAATGGTGTATTCTCAAGAGAGGCTACTCTGTCTACACTAAGGAGAGAGGCTCCTCCGCCTAGACTAAGGAGAGAGGCTCCTCCGCCTATTGAAGGAGAGGTTGTAAGAAATCCTCATAGCGGTTGGCTTGAGGCAAGGACGTAAGCCGTTGTGCCGAACTTTGTAAAAATCGTGGTGTTTCTTTTCTTGTATGCTTATTTCTGTCATTTACTTTATTGTTGATTCTCCTTACATCACACACGTTTACACTTAAGTTATTTCATTATTTGATTCATTTTCTTTGCAAGTAATATTATTACACTTCAATCTTCTATCAAGAGATTAATTTGTTTGCAAATTAAATTTGAAAAATATAAAATAAGAGGAGTATTCTTAACATGCATTTGAACTTGAATTTTTTATTTCTTATAACTTTTAAATCTTAAAGCTAAAAAGCTTTTAAATTCTTTCTTTTCATTTTGGAAGAAATATTGTTATATCTTAATTTAGAAATCATATTTAAAAAATATTAATCTTGAAAGTTATACTTCAATTGATAAAACTAATAAAGTGTTGTATTTGATTAACAAGAAGTTTAATATTTGTCTACACTTGTTCTTAAATATTTCAACACAAGGTTTTGGTTATAAGTTTAAAACAAATTTACTTGTGAATTAAATAAGTAATATTTTTGTGAACTAAAGGTCATACACTTGTATTTAATTATTTTATCTAAGAAATTTTAAATACTCAATTCACTCCCTCTCTTGGGATTACACACGTAATATCAACTGTGTTATCAAATAACGCTTCAATGGAGACTGAAAGTTCTTGACTACAATTCTGACTTGTTCTTTTTCTGTTGGCCGATTTGTCATTTTGGCTGCCTTTTCCCTCCATCTATTAGAAAGTTCACAAATGATTCTTGGCCCCCCTGTTGAGTGGTTTTGAGTTTCCGAGTAGTGATGTCTAACTTGACATTATAGCTGTATTGACTGACGAAGGCGGTAGCAATGTCTTCTCATGTCCTAGTTTTTGCAACATCAAGTGAGAGAAACCATTTTTGCGTTGTTCCAGAGAGTGATCGACGGAACAACTGGGCCTTTAGTTAATCATCAATTTTCATAGGGGAGAGAGTACCAACATACATCCTCAGATGAATCTGATAATCTCCAGCACCATCGAACTTCTCTATTTTTGGCATTTTAAACTTAACTAGGAGCTTGGAGTCTTGGAATAAACATAGTCCACCCACATCTAGCATATATTTTTCGACCCTTTTTTCCCTCTTAAGGACCTTTTCCATCTAGTCTATTTTTTCAACTAATATAGATTCTCTAGACTAAGCAATATTTTCTTTCCCAACTATAACCTGACGAGGGATCTGTGGTGGTACAACGACCGGTGGCACTTTTTAGTCCCCTATTATCTGCTCAAAAGTCTTTTCCATTCTCATTTGCATCATCTTACTGCTCGTTTGTCCCTGGCAAGCGAGCTTGGATTGCTCGAATTTGAGCCTGATATTGGTTCTGTGCCTGCGTCTGCTGTTCGACTACCCTTTGTATCTCAGTAATTGCCCTCATCAAGGCTATCAAGATTACTTCATTTTCTGCTATTTCAGATGATTCGGCCGTTCGTTCGGATATTCTGTAGAGTCTGCCCATTTCTGACCGAGCCCAAATGCGCATTAGATGCGAACCTTCTGACTCAATGATCTAGACCCAAAGCAAAACCTGGTAACCCTAAAAATAAAATCAATGGTATTAGTTATTTCTTGAAAAGAACCCTAATAATAGGTAGCAAACACATCAAACACAAAACATAACTGACCATGAGCAGATATAACTGTTGAAACAGAAACACGTCCCTATTGGGCCCATACTGGCAGCATAACGACTAAAAACCCCAATATCCAAGGACCAACACAGAAACCAAGCGAGGGACCAACAAAAATCTAATAAGAAGGTTTACCCCAAGATTTTAAAGAAAAGCAGGTAACACTTTGGCAAGATAACAGCTCTAAGCCAAATGAGATTCCAAAACAAGAACTTGAACAGAGGTTTGGGAAGACAAGCTTAAATGGCACCAAGGGTACAAAACCAACAAGCAAAGAAAAACCCGGGAGAGAGAAAACTATCTTAAACCAACAACGAAGCCTAAGCTAACAAACAGGACAAAACCCGAGATTTTAGACCATCAGATAAAAAATCGGGCAACGACTCAAGAGAAAAACTATTTTAAAGCTAAGGAACACCAGAAGAAGACCCGGGTCGAAACCCGAGAAAGAGACTACCTTAGTCTAAACAAACAAATAAAGGTCCAACACAAATACAAACAAAACATACAAATATATAAAACAAATAATCCTACGGGGTCAATACCTGATGGTGGGTTCTAAGCAATTATATACAGAAAAGTCCGATTTTGGTCAATAATCAAGGTACCTTCACAATAGAGCCGAGTATGTACCTCCCATGCCTGGTGTGGTGCAAGACATGGTTAAGTGGTATTCAAGAACTCTTTACTGCACCTGTGAAAGTGTGCAACCAGTAAAGCTTGCCCGTCTTCCCAACATAACCTTGAGATAGTAAACTAACCGGGGTATCGAGTCGACCAGGCAGGGGGTTGAGAGCAATGCAAATGCGTGCAAAAATACAAAATGAGAAATTCATATTAAGAACCAATAATATTTTCAAGTCTAGCCTGCTTATTTGTTTTAAAAGAAACGTCCCTAACGGAGTCTCTAGAAAATATTATGGCAGTGGGATTTAGAGTTTTGTCTCAAAAAGAAAAGAATTCAAGAGATGTTTAAAAAATGTTTTAACACCTTGAAAACTAAATTTTGAAAACCCTTTTCGTGAAAAATAGAGTCGTCACTTGAATTTTGAGAAAAACTAGGAAAAACAAAATGAGCCATTGATCTTTAAAATGGTAACCAGGGAAAACAAAGATCTGAGGACTAAGGTACGAATCGGAGAAGGTGTTAGGCACCCCATTCGCCCAACCGTGCGGTTGGTCTCTACTAATCATCATTGATTCTTAATTAGATTTATCAAGTGCATACAAATATAGAAAATGGAGACAAATAGAGAATATTTAAAATCAAGTAAGGAAAAATACATAATATATGTATATAGAACACCAAATGAAACAAGTAGCAAAAGAAAATCCTAAATCCTACGGCATGCAATTTTTAACTAAATAATACATGAAACAAACTGCATGGTATCACCAAATAACCAAAACTAACATAAATATGACATGATACTAAATCAAAAGAAATGTAATTCTAAAATTTTCTAGATTCTAATCGCAATTGCATACAATACTGTCAAACAACTTAATTATTCTAAACATGATATTAAACAAAGACGTGCTCCAAAATTCTTAAATTCTAACTAAATGTGAATTTCATACTAATTAAGCAATAATGATGCTACTAAAAAGAAATTAATCCATAAAAAGATTTACTATGAATTTCATCAAAATATAACAAAATATAATAAAAGAAAGGAAATACTATTTAAACCTACAAAAGTAACGATTATTACATAAGGATGTAATAATTGTTATTTAACTAGAAAATGTTAAGATACGGGCGAAATATTAGCGATTGCGACTGTATGAATGTTAGTGCACTAAATGTAATAACTACAATATTGTAAATCGCAATTACCGGATATATTAGCACCATTTTGATGAATTCTCAAAAGTAATCAAAATGCAAGTGCGCGATGTGAATAAAAATAACAACTAACATTACTTTTAATTTCAATGAGAATTAACCGAGTCAATCAAAAACTAATCATGCTCATTGATGACATACTTACAATTTCGCAAATAAACTAAATCAACTACACGGATGAATGAAACATGCGAATTGAAATTGAAATTAACACGGCCACTCCAAGAGGTAGAAAGTGGAGAGAGAAAGGCCGATGATCTAAACAAAATACATAGATCGCAAGTGAATACTCAAGTGATGAATAGTAATCCAATCCTCGGGTAATGCTCCAATCCAAATGTAAAGGTAAATTGAGAACTCAACGGGGTATGAGTGTTAATGATTGTTCTCCCTCGGTATTCCAGTAGAGTGTCGGTATCAAAACTCTATCGCCTTTCGATCCGTCCGAATTCTGACATCAGAATTGTCCCCCTCTAAATAGTACCAGAGGTACAGTATTTATAGAATTCATTGACCAATAAGGTGCTGGTATGTTTTGGGACACATCAGGCCATTTAGAGTTAGCGATCGCCAGGTTTGAAGTTGGCGATCGCTACTAAAGTCATGCTTCCAAGGGTTTCTTCTAACGGTCGCCACAATGGAGTTGGTGACCCCCAAGTTCAAATGTGGTGGTTTCCACTTTGTCTAGGGTTTTCAAAAGTTTCACATGGCGGTCACCACAATGGAGTTAGTGACCCCAAGATTCAAAGATGATAGCTCAAGGGCTGAAGTTGGCGATTCAAGGTTTGGACAATGTAAGTTCACTGGTTTGAATGGTTTGATCATCTAGCTTGAATACTGAGCTTGGATCATTCCCCGAGGATGGTTTAGAAACACCACTCCACCTGATTTCAACATCAAATTCACTCAAATCAACCTAAGATTAGGCATGATTAAATTAGGGTGTCTACAGTGATACAAAAGTTGCTTAACTTATTGAACCAAAGAAAAGGAAATGGTGATTGCCATTTTAAGATCACATCAAGGTTAGAGGGTGGGAAATATGTCTTCTCCTATTTATGGACGGAAACTGAGTTAAAAATTCAAAAAAGTCTCTTTGTTGAGTTAGAATGGAGTTGGTTATAATTTAAGGAAAAAGAATTCAATTAGGAACTTAAACATGGTTTAATTAGAATCTTAGTTAGGATTTAGTTATGTCACAACTAGGATTATGCTAATTTCAAATATTGTTCCTTAATCTATGGAAGAAGTATAAGTACTTTTTCCTAATTCATATTCATATATATATATATATATATATATAAAGTAGATATGACAATTTCTCAAATAAAGATATGTTTGGATTTATTTTATGTTAGGGGGGAAGGATGATGTGGCCTCTCAAAGTGATGTGACTATTTTTTTATTTAAAAAATGTGATGTGACCATTTCATATTTGATACTCTTCTTGTATGTATATGACATGCTGATTTTAGGATCAAGCATGGATGATATTTCTAATCTCAAGGCATAGTTGGGAGTTTGCTATGAAAGATTTGAGGGGAGCTAAATGAATCTTTGACATGAGAATCAAAAGGGACAGAAAGGGCAGAAAGCAAAAGCATGCATAATTAGAGTATGTTGAAAAGGTCATGGAAGGTGTTAAATCTGTTAACACACCTTTGGGAAATCACTTCAGACTTTCAAAAGAACATAGAGCTTTCACAGAGAAAGAAAAGAGTTACATGGCTAAGGTACCATACACGATAACTATAGATAACCTGATGTACACCATGACCTGTACGGGACTAGGCATCTCCTATGTAGTGAGAGTTGTTTATGTCAAATCCAAGTAAGGAGCATTGGGAAGCAGTAAAGTGGATCTTGAAGTATCTTAAAGGTACTACGAATTTTGCTTTGTGTTATGATGGCTTGAGAATTTAGTTGTAAGGTTTTGTGAATTCAGACTAGCATGTAATATTGACAGCAAGAAAAGTACTACCGGGTATGTATTTATTTTTGGTAGTGCAACAGCCAATTGGGTATCTGGATTGTATAAGATTATGATTATCTCTACCACAGAGGCGGAATATATAGTAGCCATGGAGGCGTACAATGAGTTAATATGGTTGAAATTCTTGAAGGAGTTAGGTAAAGAACATGACAAGTGTTAGTTGTTCAATGATAGCTAGAGTGCTATACATCTGGCAATGAACTTGGCGTTCTATTTAAAAACAAAGCACATCGACATCAAGTAGCACTTTATCCACTTTCAGTAAATGAGAATCTTACAGATATGTTCACAAAGGTGGTGACAATGGATAAGCTGAAAGGTTATTCAGTTTCGGTCGGTCTTCAAGCTTAGAAGATGGGAAAATGGCTCACGTTAGTTTCCATGATTGGTTTTGAGGTGGCTGCAGTTCTGAGTATCGGATAGCTTGGAGCAGATTTACTTCAAGTGGGAGATTGTTAGAGAAAAATAAAAAAAAAATCCATCAAAGACTCAGACAGATCGATCGTTCTGTTTCGCAATAATACTACAAACAGTCAAAGACAGATCGAATCGGATTGATGACTGATTGATTGGTCTGGAGACCGATCCATCATACTATTTTGGAATGTGTTATTTAAGCTGCTAAGATTGCGGTTGTTCATAGTTTTGACCTAGTTTTCTCATACTATTTTGCCCTAAGACATCATTCTTGTAATTTTTTAAAATTTTAGTGAAAAAGTGTGAGGTTGTAGACGTAGACATAATTTATAAAACCATGTAAATCTGGGAATCTTGCTACTATGATTGTTTTCTTGTTCATTTTCTATTTTTTTGTGACTTGAGCATGCTTCGGGTGACTTATGAGTGGGATTTTTGTCGTGCTTAATCTCCAATTTATATTTTTATTTGAAAAAAAAAAAACACATTCAAAAAAAATTGTACCACTAGGGAAAAATTAAACAGAAAAACACACTCGAGACTACGAAAACACAAATATGGATCACATGGAAAGAGCCACCCCTCGAGATTTTCAAGAGACATCTACAGGACTTCTAGTCAAATTAATACCCTTATGCAAACTAAGTTTTCCAACCCAAATAGCCTTAGTTTTTAAAAGAAAGAGGGACAAACTTTTTAGGTTTTTAAACAAATGGTGCTCTCCGTAGGGATGACAATTTATATGGATGATAATTTATCCCGTTTTGCCCTATTCCTGTACGTTCTCCCCTTAGTTTATACGAATTTTTCTCACCCTCGATAACAAGAATGGTGGGGACAGTATTTGCTTTTCCCACCCCACCCCACCCCCGATTATATAAAATAAATATTTTTTAAATATTAAAAATATATAAAATAAATATAATAAATTTAAAATATTAAATATTACTTATATCTAATTTCTCTGTTTTATTTTTACATTTTGTATTTTTAGTTATATTGATTCATCAATTATTATTTTTTATTTATTATATTATTCATAACTCTTATTAATATTACTATTTTATACTTTAGAAACTATCGCAGAAATATCTCCGTTCCCGATCGCCCCATATTTTCTGTTACTTTTCTGATATTTTTTTTCATTCCCGTTCCAATCAAATAGTGAACAGGAATAAAAGAACTCATTCCTGCCCCGCCCCGTCCCATTGCCATCCTTAACTCTGAGAACATCTAATCGCTTGAACTGTCCTATTGCTAAAGTTTTCTTTTTGCTCGAGCTTATTGTCAGGTGTAATTCGTCTGTTAGGTGAATTTGACGATCGCCTAAGGCCTCCAAAATAATAAGACCCTAAAATTTATAATTTTTTTTATAATATATACTATTATATATGATCAATTTTAAAATAAATTATATTAACAA
>JAULJZ010133817.1:0-10829 GCA_032270985.1 Heliamphora pulchella | reverse complement strand
GGGTTGCAAATGTTGTGTGATTCGCGTGTGTAGCATGTGATGTGGTTTGTGAAACGTAGTGATAGTACGTGGCTTTATGCATTTAAACCCTGATTTAGTATGCATGTGTTGATTCGATGTTATCCCGTAAGCTCAGTATCGTCATGTAGTGTTCAGTTTTATCTTGTAATATGCGGTTTTACCACGTGGTTTGTGATTTTATTCTGTGGTATAATCCCGTGGTCCGCGGTTTCATCTCGTGGCATGCGGTGTTATCTCGTGATATGCGGTCTTATCCCGTGGTGTGTGGTTTCATCCCGTGATTTGCGGTATTAACCCGTGGTCTATGGTTTTACCCCGTAGTATACGGTTTTATCCCGGGAATGTATGTTGTATTCGGATCTGTATCTCATTGTTAGGACTGTGGTTGCGGCATGTGAGAGTCGATTGTATGTATCATGGATTGCATGAATTGCATTATGGGACGAATAAAATCAATTTTTTTAAATTGTTTTTAAGATTCGTGTGAATCGCAATCTAAAAACTGTTTTTCAACTATTTTCAGGACTCTTGAGAGTCAACAATGGTTTGTATCCTCGCTTTTCCTTACTTGTGAAAATCATTTTTAAGACTTGAAAGAGAGTCTAAAACTGCACCTCGTTTTCCTAACATGTTTAACTTATGTTGCATGTGTTGTCTAGTTTCTGCTGAGTTTTGGTTCACGGTGTGGGATTTGAAATATTTTTCAGGTACCGGTCGCGCAGGTTGATCCGGGGTTGCTGGAGAAGTGAAAGAGCTGTAGTCTTCCTTTTTGTTGTTTCTGTTTCATGTATGTATACATGTTTTTCCGGTGTTAAAACTGTGTAATGTAAGTATTTTGGCGTTATATACAATGTATGTATGTTTTTAATTGAGAGTGTATTCTCGGGTTGAGTGTTATATTTGATTCTTTGTGGGTGTTTCACGTGACCCGAAGTTCGGGACGTGACATATATGTTCATATTTTCTCATATACCGACAACTTGTGAGAATATGAGAATATGATAAGATAACTTGCTTAGAAGTGAGAATAAGTTAACATGATAAAACAAGTTATGATAAAAAAGTAAAAATATGTTAACATGATAAAATAAATTGTGACAAACAGAATGAGTATGTGTTCATATTTTCTCATACATGCAAGATTTAATATTTTCTGAAATTGGTTTCGCTATAGAACTTATAACTCGAAAATTTGTATAAAGGAACGATGTAATACAATATGTTTTCGAAATCTGCGTAATGAAAATATTTTGGCTGAGAATGTAATCCAGTATGATCCTATCTATTTATGATCATTTATTACCATAAATTTGAAATTCAACCTAACATATAAAGTATTCCGTTTTCAGTTATATTATATTACCGTAGCATGCTGAAACAAATATATAATCATGAGATATCTTAAAATTGAAATTAAATAGAATAATAAAGTCTCCATAAATATTTCTTATCAGGTGCTATAATTTTGAAAATAAAATCAACCGAGTATTAAATGATATCAAATTTCATGGAGAATATTTTGAAGGTATATAAAAGTCCTAAAAATTATTAAAAGGATCTCGTGTGATAACAGTTCGGAGCATGGAATCTATCCTCAAATAAATTGTCAAAATAACACCATAGATTAAATCACCCTATTTTAAATCTATCCATCTATCTATCTACTAAAATGATGAATCTTGAGTTATGCTCAACGCTCTTTCTTTTCATTAAAGACATTTATAATAAAGTTGATACCAAAACTCCTAATACTGTATTTCTCAATGAATGTGATCAAATAACTTGCTAGAAAATCCTTCTCCATCCTATGCGCAATCTAGTTTTCATAATTTTTATAGCTAAAAATGCATGTTCGGTTATAACTGTTAAAACTAGTAAAATCAATACAAGACGAATCAATCTATTAATAAGAGAATAAATTATGGACTTTTCTGTTTTTGCCTGCACTTCACATAACTCAAAAATCGTTGACAAGTTCTGAAACTTGGGGGGGGGGGCGAGGTTTAGAAATATTAAGCTTAAAGTTTTTCAATTGAAATTCCAAATGATATTTTTCTTGAACTGTGAAATCCGTAGGATAATATCTTTCTAAGATTGCAAGTATCTTCAATTTTGAATGATTTATAATCATCCTGAGGATCAAAAGTTGAGCTTAGAATGAGCAACTCCATCATGTTTTCTTTAAACCTATTTTTAATTACTTGCAACTGAGAATCAATTGTATATGTAAAAATATCGATTTGAAAATAATGCTCAATAGTAATGTAATCTCTTTAATGACGAGAACGAGCTTGACCCTATGTATAAAGAGAACTCATATCAAGAACAACTATCTCATGCTTTTTACAAAATAGTGTAACTTATCTAATTAGAGGAATCCACCCATCTTTTCTAAATTTTTGAATAAGCGCTTTTGTTGTGGTTATTAGATGAATCGTATTCAATATATCCTGATACTTGCATTGCAAAACTTGATAAAGATCGTCAGTAATCTCATCAATCTTTCTCATAAGATGTAAGATGAATACAAATTCAAAAGAGGATAATGCATCATAAGATTTGTTTCTGCACATTGACTAGAGAAGGTGGCTTCATCATTGATAATCTCTTAAAATTCACCAATGAACTTTTTATTTATCTGGCTTAAAATGATTTTAAGCAAAAAAAAAAACTAACTTAAAGCAAAGTTTTCAAATGAGGCCCTAACTTTAGATTAACTCAATTGGATTATGATTAACTATGTATAGTGTATTCTTAAAGGAAAAAAATTCATGTATAATATAATTTAAGGAACTTGTGAATACATTATTATAAAGTATGAATAATTATTATTATTTTTTTTTATAAAAAGGCTAAGGGTGTCAAATTTACTTATATAGAGACAACTAAAAGTTAATACACTCTAGTTAGGAATTTTTCAAAATTGTAAAAGTGGCGATTCCCTTTTTGGTCCATCCTTGATCTATATATATATATATATATATATATATATATAACCATAGTTTCTCTAATAAACATGATTACCTGAATCAGGAAAGATGATCAAGAATCTGGAGGATACTGAAAAAATCGAAACCCGGAACTGTGGACGGTGAATCCGCCATCGACGACGAGGTTGTGCCCGCTTACGTACTTGGCCTCGTCACTAGCAAGGTAAACGGCGGCGTCCGCAACATCCTCCACCATATGGGTCGCTCCCTTGAGGTTCGCCATCGCATTCGACGCCATCTCAATCTGCTCCACCCCAGACCCATAAAACTTGATGGCCATAGGCGTAGCCACCGCGTAGGGCGATGTGCAATTAACCCGGATTCCGAAGTGTCCCAGTTCAACCGCCAAGTTCTTGGTAAGCCCCAACACGGCATGCTTCGAGCAGGTGTAAGCGTGCGACGCGAGGCCGCCCATGCTCGCGGCTATGCTAGCGGTTGAGACGATGCAACCGCTCCGGGCCGGCACCATAACGCGGGCCGCATGCTTCATGCCGAGGAAGGTTCCGACGACGTTGACGGCGAGCACGCACTCAAAATCCACCTTCTCGTTGTCGACGATCCGACGCTTGATGGGATCAACTATTCCGGCATTGTTGAACATTATGTCTAGCTTTCCAAATGCTTCGACTGTTTTGTCGACGGCGATCCGGACATGGTCCTCCTTGGTGACGTCGCAGTGGGTGTAAATACAATTTGATGCACCTATGGCCTCGCACAACGACTGGCCCTGTTCGTCTTGGATGTCCGCGATCACGACCTTCGCGCCGTGGCGGCTGAAGACTTTTGCTGTGCATTCGCCAATGCCGCTTGCCCCGCCGGTGATGAGCGCCACCTTTCCCTCGAGCCTATGAAGACAATAACATGGACACATGTGCTTTATTTGTAATTATTTATGCAACACTTTGGATTTGGATCGTCTCTATTTTTTAAGAAAGTAGTGGCCCCATATTAAATTTATATTACAAGAGTCTAAAAATAAATGTAATAGAGTTTTAATATTGATGCTAATAATTTTTGAAAATTTATGTTCGCGACACCCAATTTTGAATACGTGTCACTCGATACTCTTAATACGATTACACCACAATCGTTACCGTTCCATGTCCTGAAACCACTATTTAAAACTATGGTATATACATATATGTGATAGAAAATTCTCAGAGAATTCTTTTTTGCATGATACCTCCTTAGGGTTGCTGAAAGAACTGAACGTGTTGCCATCTAGCTAGCTCACAAAGAGAGAGTGCGAAGTGTAAAGTGTGTTTTGGAAGAAATCAAGGAGGATAGGACTTCAAAGAACTAAGACCCTGTAATGACTCAAGGCCAGGAGTCTAACAGTTATATAAGAAATTGAGTAACTTTCACTTTCTCCTCCTATGATATAAAGCCATTGCCTTAGACAAATTTCTAAAAAGAGGTCCTATATATTTTTATTAATTGCAAATTTTAAGAAATTATGAATGTTCAAAAATGAAACTCAAATCATATAATAATCATGTTCTACATAAATAAAAAAAATATCGATGAGAGCTAATTAATGTGTGTTTGTGTGAGAGAGATAGAGAGAGGGAGAGAGAGAAGAGCCAGAGTTGGAAAAAATAGGCTAGGCTATTATTTTAGTCAACCGGTCTCCTTTAGTATTGTTTGTAGTTTTTGGTAAGATTTATTATTTTTTTGGTTTCATATAAACAAACAAATCTAAAAAGTAAAAAATATTAATTTTAAGATTACAAAAGTTCACTAAAATAAGTTTTTATTTTTGGCTAGTTAATGGAAATAGAGGCCCCAAGGTTTGAACTTGAGTGATAAGTGGGGCAACGTGCTCATTGCAACATGAGCTACCTACCGCTTAAAAAGTAAAATTATTACAAAAACTTGAATTTGTTTTGTTTTTAATGTCTTTCTATGAAATGGTCATTTTTTTTAACTTCTAGCTACTTCTATCTAAATATGTAAAAGTACCGAGTACCAGATTTGATTGTTTACAAATGATTAAAAATTGTTTTATTTTTAAAGACTGTTTTTTAGACATTCTAAATATAGTCTTGTTAAATAAAATATCAGTCTAAAACTAACTAATGTGACCAGGTATGGGGTTCTAATGAGAGGAGTTTAAAAAATATAATAATTTTATCAAACGATAAAAAAATTTATTAAAAATAAAAATAAATAAAATAAAAATAAGTAAATCATTGGTTTGTTATCGTACCGTTCCAAAATTAATATTAAAAAATCATAAACTAATAACTATTTAGTAGATAGTAGTTGAGTCCAAGTATCGTTCCTCAGGAACTAAAAAAACGGAATTACAATTTTATAACTAACATTCCAATCCAATTTTTCTTTTCAAAAAATCATTTGTTTGTTTTAATCTAAAAGCACTGAAATTAAATAAGCTAAAAAAAAGATTTGATTTTAGATAAGAAAAGATTTTCAAGATTTTGAATCTACCCTATCTAGTATTTTAGTTTTATTTAGATTTTATTTCATTCAATCGATTCAATTCAATCCGGTCATGACTATAAAATTGACACGGATTAGCAAGAAGATAAACCCGAACCCAAACCTGGCGTATCCTATCTAAAATTATGGCACGGATCGTCTGGAGCATGACCCGTCCTATCAAAACATAAGATATCTCACATTTAGATAAAAGCGATAATAGATAACAGTTGCATGATCGCGTTGTTATAATCACAGAAAATGAAAACAAAAACTAGATAATTATATTAAAAACTCGTTGATCAAACGTCAACATCTCAAGATTATACAACGAATCGAACTCAAATTGAAAAGAAATAAGAATCTAAACTACTCCAAAAGTACTGACTAAGGGTTCGTCATCCCCTAAGAAGAAGAAGGTCAGCAGCTCTTGTCGCAGCTCAAATCCATGAAGAATCAAAGAAAAATAGAATCCCAGGTCTCTGTCTTGGACTTTTCGTCTCCCGAGCCTCTACACATGCCTTTAAAAGTTCTTCAGAACAATATCAGAATGTTTTTAGAGTTATCTCATAGCTCATTTATACATGAGCTCATCCATGCCCCTTGTTGCAGTGTTTTAATCAAACTGTGATTGCCCCGATCCGTCCGAACGCAATTAAGTCCGTTTAGACGAAATTCTTTCTATCTCGTTTCGTCCGAACGCAAATATATCCATCCGGTTGATTTTCTTTATGTTTGCATTTTGTCCGGACACTCTAGGGTCCGTCCGAACGAATCTCTTTCTATTGATTTTTGTTCAGACGCTTTGGGGTCCGTCCAGACGGATCTTTCTTAGTAATTCACTTTTTGCCCCTTTTTATCCTTTTTATGCTTTTTTCTCCTCCAGTTCACCGTATCTGAGTTTGACATGACAAACACCACAAAACACTTTGTTAAATACACAATCGAGGCTTAGTGCCTGTTTGGAATAGCATTTAAATTTGATTTTTAAGAGATTTAGCTTTTTTGAAAAAAAAAAAGTGTAAGTGCTTTGGATAATTTGAAAAAGTTGATGTTAGAAGAAAAAAATGAGAAAAAAAATTTTAACTTTTTTTAGTTGCCTTGAAATCCGTGCAAGCTTATTATCCCAAATAAGCCAGCTTAAAAGCTGACCGTTTTAGAAAAAGCCAACTTTTCTAGTGATCTCAAACGGTGCCTTATCATGGTATATTTTGCACCGATCAATCATTATCCTAAACGGGACTACAAAAAAAAATTTATCATATATTATTTTTTATTGCAGTTTTAACTATATAGTATCACCAAAATATAAAGTTGCATTTTCAAATGTGCATTCTTGGGCATACAAGAAGAAAAAAGTTAGAATTGGCTTGATTGCCAAGCTGTTTATGCCATTAACTTTTAAGCATATACACCACAAACGAATATTAATCCCTACCTTTTAATCTCCACCGATCAGTCACCATTTGAAAATTGATAGTATCAGCCCGAATTGGAGTTTTTAGCTAGCTAGCTTTTGTTTTTTAGCCACCATTTTCAATTAATTTTTTTTACTATGAATAATAAATTTAACGATCAATAATGCTCTGCTTGTTTTGACGAAAGATAATTTTTAATATGAAATATTTTATTCTTTTTATTTTTTGGTATTTAATTGGTACTTGAAAAATACTTTTTTTGAAATCTATAAACTTTTAAATCAAAATAAACTACTATTTTAATAGATTCTGAGTGAGTTTAAAAAATATATACCCACATAGTAATGAAGAAGAGCCTAACGAGGATGAAGCTAACGATGCCCCCCTATGCTCCTACCGCTAAGTTCTTGCTAAACAAATCTCCCGACTGGTGGTCGGCGGAAAGTTCTTCGATACCCAAGTCAGATGGGGGTTGAGGTAGAAAGTGTATAGTAAAAGTGGGATTCTCCCTACCTATCCTAGAGTGGATTATCTCATATATAAAGCTCCTAGCTCATTATAGTATTAGGTTAGGCTTGTTAGGGGGTTAGTGGTCTTCTGATTTTTTTCCCATATAATTAGCCCCCAGCTTCTACTTGCTCCTTTAGGAGGAGGTGGAAGGTTAGCTAGGTGCCTCAAGTTTTATGATACGAAACTCAATTAACTATGTCACTTTGATGCCTAACCGAATTAAGGCTTTCAATGCCTAGCCGAGCTAGGGCTTTTGTTGATGCCTAGGTATGTTAGGGCTTTTAGTGCCTAGCCGAGTTAAAGTTGTTGTTGATGCCTAAGCATGCTAGGGCTTTAAGTACCTAGCCGAGTTACGATTTTTGTTGATGCATAGCGTGCAAGGGCTTTGTCACACTCCGAAAATGTAACAATGACTCTCGAGTATCAAATTTGGTCACTTCATTCGGTGACTAGATTCGAGATTACTAGTATTTTTTGAGACTAAAAGTTACTAGCACTAGTTTTGTAAGACCCTGACCTGTTTTTTTTTTTTTTTTTTGGAATGTTTAAGTATGATGTTTTAGGTGTATATTTGAGCTTGGATAAGGATATGCGTGAAAGATATGGTTGGATTTTGAAAAGTTTAGTTCAATTGGTTGGTTTCGGAGTTTGAAAAACGTTTTGAAGTTGTTTTTTAGTTGGCAGTAGCTTTTCAATCGACTGAGGAGGTTAAGTCAGTTGACTGAGTGTCTTGGAAGGAGGTTCAGTCGACTGAATTTGGGAGTCCAGTCAACTGAGTGGTCTCTAGTGGGTCTTCTGTTGACTGACAAGGGCTGTTCAATCGACTAATCTTGAGGCAGTGGATGGTTTTTGAGAATTCAAAAAGTTTTCAGTCGACTAGAAGGGGAATGTCAGTCGACTGACCTGAGATATTTTGGCGTGGTCTATAAATATCAAGCTTTTGGAAGATATTTTCACATTTTGGTTGCTTCTTGAGTAAGTTTCAACTTGCTTGCGTTCTCTCTAGCTTTTGATGGATCTGTGGCTCGATTTTCAGCAGTCGGATAGCGGATCTTTGGTTTTGGTGCCGGGGGCTTCGCGTTCATCCAGACAGAATCCCGTTTCGTCGAGGTTTCATTTTCGAGGCGTCGAGCTTTTGGCTCAATGAGGTAGGATTCTACACTATGTTGTAGTTTAAGGGTGTTATATGCAGTTTCACACCTTTTTAACGGATGAAAACCTCATAAATGTCATATTTCATGTTTAAACTTTGTTGTACGGATAAAAGCATGTTTTGGGCTTTTTACACGGTTATTTTCATGATATGGATTTGTGGATGTTTGATTTTCAAAAAAGTGGTTTGAAAAACGATGGTTTTGGAATCATCTCAATATATTGATTTTGTTGGAGGTTTGAGGCTAACTCTTAGAGTTGAGCTTGAATTCATATGTTTCATGGATTTACAAAATCTTTTATAGTTATTAAAAGTAATATGGTGATGTGTATGTAGATATTTAGTACATGGACGAGTGCATACTTTTATCTGTGAATCATACGGCGTATTGCATATTTGGGGCATGTATAATGTTCTGCGGTGAAAGACCACTAAGAACTGCATATTTGGGGCATGTAAAATGTCCTGCGGTGAAAGACCTCCAAGAGTTACATATTGGGTTCGTATCATCCCACAGTGAAAGACCGTAAAAGAATACAACATGCATACGACATTTTGGTATATGCTAATCGTATTTTTTTTGGGGCTTTGATAGATGTGTTGATGGTTTTGGTGTGGTAAAAACTCTTTGAAACTCTACGTTCTATAATTGCATAACCTGATTTATGGTTTTATGGTCTGTTTCTATTGGGTTTCGGCTCACGTAGTGGGATTTGTTAAAACCTTTTTCAGATGAACAGGGTCCTAGAGGTTGGTCTTGAGGTGCTCGGAGGTGGTTGAGGACAAGGCTGATGATTTGTCTTTGTTAAGTTGTTTAAACCTTTCTGTATATATTTCATATTTGGATATAACATGTTGTAAAGCATTATATTTCTTATGGATGTATACATGATTTATGGCTTTCGAGAGAGAATCATGGGTTTGTTGTATCACGATTTTTGTTATTCAAATGGCTAAGCGTCATTCAAACTCTTGTGCTTCAAGAAAGATTTTAAAACGGTCTAAGTTTCTTTTAAAAAAAGAAAAGATTTTTTTATCCAAAAACATGTATTTTGTTTTTTTTAAAAACTTAGCTTGTGAAGCCGTAACCATAATCTCTTGGACTACCCTTTTAAATCAAATAAATCATCAGTAGTACGTTTTTATAAAGGTTTTAGCCTCGTTTGGGCTTTATGATTTTCATTCCTTTTCGTTCGGGTGATTTTGGTGATTGTTTGTAGACGTTTCACGTGACTCAGAGTTTAGGGCGTGACAAGTTTTGCCAAACACTCCCTTAATGCCATAAATAAAGTAATGATGCTAACTTTGAGTCTCTAAACTCCATTTACGTTTTTTAGCATGGCTTAGTTTTTCTGAAAGTTTTTTTTTTTTTCAAAAACCCACTTATTTAGATTTTTACTGTAATTAATTAATTTTCACACATTTTTCATATCTTAATTTTTACAAAAATTCAAAAATTTTATAAAAAAAAAACTAAGTCAAACATAACCTAACACAGTAGCTAACTTGGATTTCTAGACTCCACTTGCGCTTCCATTAATACAGCAATTTCGTAGGTGTGTAGGCTAAATAATTGCCTTCTACGAGAGCTTTAATTAACGATGGGCTCAGGTTTGGAGTTTTTTGTAGTCGATTTTGGGTCTGTCTACCAAGAAGTTTTTTCCTACAGAAAAGTTCAAATAAGTAGTTGTAACATCCTGAATTTTTATAGTTATTTTGTAATATAAAAAAATTTTAATTCATTAATAGTCTTATATATATATATATATATTATAAATTGAAATTAGAGATAATTTTTAAAATTTTAAATTTATTTTAATAAGATAACTATGAGATAAAATGATAGAATTGACTAGAAAGTTTTTAAAATTTAAGTGTTAGGGTGAAAATAAAATTGTATTTTTTATAAACATAAAAGATTTTGAGATAGAATAAAATAGTATTTTGGATAAATATATCATTAACAATAAAAAAATATAAAAAAAGGCAAAATATTATAAATCTATAAATATAGAGTTGGTGATTTCGGCTGGGACGGGTGGCCGTGAGAGGCAAGAAGAGAAAGAGAAGTAAAAGAAAAGAAGGAAAAAAAAATTAAAAGAAAGAGAAGAAGAAGACGAGAAGGAGAAACAAGAGAGCAAGGATGGCTCGTACAGCGTGATTCTCAGCTATGGGGTAATGATTTGGTACATTAAATTTACAAATGTTTTCGTGTATTTTGGTTTATTCGATTCAAACGGGTAAATTTTTGGTCATATGAATAATATATTCTTATGTTTTTTTGATACGTAGAAT
>JAULJZ010133796.1:0-10829 GCA_032270985.1 Heliamphora pulchella | reverse complement strand
AATTTAATTTTCAAGGTGTTTAAAATATTTTTCAAAATATCTTTGAATTTTCTCATTTTTAACCCCCAAATCCCAAAACCACAGGGGTTGGTTCCCGAGGTTGTCGGGAGTTACGGTGCGAATTTCAAAAATTAAAAAAAATGATATTTTGGAGGCTTATAAATATCTGGAGTTAAATATTTTTAAAAAGATATTTTCGAAACTTACTTCCTAAGTTTCCTCCATTTTCTCTCTACCTTCTCTCTAACATCTCGGGGGCCCAGGGTTTGGTTTTTGACAATCCAATTGTCGATCCTTATTGTTGGCATCGTCGTCTACGCATCCATCTGGACAGAATTTCATTCCGGCAAAGCTCAATTTTGCAAACGTATCGAGACGTCGAGTTTTCAACTCACCGAGGTAGGATCATAGACTGTTAAATTGTTAAAGGGTGTTACATGTAATCTTATGCATATCTACCGTTTAAAAATGCAAGAAAAGTGATTTATGTTTAAATCGGATTTTTGGTTTAAAAATCGTTTTTCATCATTTTGGTAGATGGATGTGTATTCCAAGAGTATTCTTTCGAGGTTTTGGTGTGGGGTTGGACGTGCGAGTGTCTGAGGATGTTATATGGATGTTTGGAGGCTTGATTTGAGGATTGGAGGGCAAAATCGTAACAAAAAAATTTATTTTTCTGGGTTGCCCAGTCGACTGGACCATGGTAGTCAGTCGACTGGATCTTGATTTGGGCTTCCCAGTCGACTGGACCAGGAGGGTTAGTCAACTAGATTCTTTCTGTTTCGTGCCCAGTTGACTGAACCAGTGGGTCAGTCGACTGGATTTCTTCCGTTGGGCTTTTTCTCCTTTCTAGTGTGTTTTCAATCAACTAGTGGGTTGGGCCCAGTCAAATGAAGGTCTGGGATGTGGTTTGGATGGTTTTGTGATCCTTTGGGGTGAATGGTTGGGTTCCTTTTGAGAAAAAGGTTCTGCTTTTGCCAAAAATGTGTTATATTGAAGGTTTGGAGCTAGCCTTGGGATTGAATCTCAACTTCTAAAACGTTTTGATGAAAATATATTTTTACGTGTTTTGTTTGATCTCCATGGTTGATGCATTGGATCTCTTTTATATATGTGTGGTATAAATTGTTTTACGTGTGATTTTTAAATATTTTTCTTAGATGTACCATGGCAGTGGGTGTGTTGAGTTAGGCTTCCATTGCTCCTCGGTGAAAGTCTAAAAACGTGCGCAGAGTTGGTCCCTACGTGCCTTTGGGTTAATCCCCGTAAACGAGGTTGGTGGGTGCTTAGTGCCTTCGGGTTGTGAACCCGTAAACTAAGTGGTTGTTGGGTGCTTAGGGCCCTCGGATTGTGAACCTGTAAACTAAGTCGGTTACCTCCGTTAATGGCGTTGTTTACGTTGTCGTAACTCCGTATAGAATTTGTCATTACCGAGCAGGCCTTAAGTGGTAACTAGGGGTATGGACAGAAGTTTGTAGTTGTTACCTTTATCTGTATAGCAGAGTCGGTACATAGGATTATATTTTATCTCTTTCTTCTCAATTGTGTGACCCGAGTGGAGAATACTACGTTTTTACTACTTTTTCTTAACTGTGGCATGATATCTTTCAGGATGATATGCATAGTTTCAATGATGAAAAATTGATGATTTTTTAGAGAAAAATCTTTTAGCTCATGTGGTTGACCTTATGTGCTTATGATTGCATAACCTGCTTTATAGCTTTATATAATCTGTTTCTATTGAGTTTTGGCTCATGGTGTGAAATTTTACTGTAAAACCCTTTTCTGGTAAGCATGTGGAGTTGACCTAGATGCAGTGGTGATGGAAGACTTGCTATAGTTTTTTCTATTTTGTGGCATGTAGCTTACATGTGATGCCTGTTTCAGAAGTCGAGTTTTGTACGCCTTGAGGCGAAGTACTTATTCATGTATGAGAATGCATGTTTACTGTTTATAAGAGCCAAACTTTGGGAATCTTTTATCTAAATGTTATATTTTTTAGTTGATGATGTTCTAACTGCAAATCTTATTTTCATAAACGGTGTTTGGTGGGTTTTTGCGCGACCCTAGAGTTTTGGGCGTGACAATCATGATTTGCAAGTTGAGTCTTTGGAAAGAGAAAAACTTATTTATAAAGTTAAATATGTTAAAGTGACAAAAATTTCTAAAATGAGATTTCTCAATTAAAAAAAGAAAATGAATTGTTGAGAAAAGAACTAAAGACCTTGAAAGGAAAAGCTCTTGAAAATGATATTTCTTGTGATTTGAAAAAGAAAGTATATAATTATTCTAAAATTATTTACAAGTTTACAAATGAAAAAAAAACTTCGAAAATTTTTAGGAGCGTAATGAGTATCCTTAAATAAAGAGGGTATTGGTTATAATGGAAAAATAAGTAATAAAAAAACTCGAAAAGTTATTTTGTAAAAGAATCCAATAATTTTTAAGTCTCATCTTCAAGAAATATTTATGAACATACAACTTGTTTTCTATATAAGAAAAATAGATATATTAAATTTGATTGTCTATTGATAAAAAAAAGAACAGTGTCACAAAATTAGTTCGGAGAATTAAAGACACTAATCCTAAAGGACCCAAAAAGATTTGGGTACTAAAAAAAATCTCCTAACTTGTTTTGTAGGTATGCTTAAAGTCCACCTCCTATAAAGAAAAATAGTATATGGATAGTGGATGTTCGAGGCACATAACTGGAGACAAAATAAAATTTTTAAGTTTAAAACCTAAAGATAGAAGCTATGTAACCTTTGAAAATAATGGTAAATGCAAAATTATCGATGAAGATAAGATTGGTAAAGAATCTTCTTTTTATATTAATAATGTCTTACTTGTTGATGGTCTAAAGTATAACCTCATAAGCATAAGTCAATTATGTTGAAGACAAAGGTGATCATAAAGTTTTATTTGTTGCAAATCGGTTTGAAAGTGCATATACCATAAATTTTGATAAATTAAATTCTCAAAATGTGAAATGCTTTTCAGCACTAAATAAAACAAGTTAGTTATGGCATAGGAGGTTAGGTCATGCTAGCATAGATCTCCTATCTAAACTTGTCAAAAAAGATTTGGTGAAAGACTTGCCCAAAATCAAATTTATTAAAGCCAAAATTTGTGATGCTTGTCAATTTGGTAAGCAACTAAAAACGAGTTTAAAAAAGAAACTAGAAATTTCTACGAATAGGCTATTACAATTTATCTTGATTTATTTGGTCCTAATGAAAATTAAAAGTCTTGGTAAAAAAGTATATGACTTTGTTATAGTTGATGATTTTTCAAGGTATACTTGAGTTTTTTCTCTTGCATCCAAAGATGAAGTATATCTTGTATATGCCAAACTTTGTAGAAAGTTTCAATATGAAAAGGGCTATTCAAACTTACACATCCGTAGTAATAAAGGAGAAAAATTTTTAAATAAAGAGATTGAAAATTTTTGTAATCAAAATGGTATTTCTCATAATTTTTCGGCTCCTCGACTTTCTCAACAAAATGGGGTTATAGAGAGAAAAAATCGCTCATTATAAGAGATGGCTTGAACTATGTTAAATAAGCACAAGTTGCCTAAATATTTTTGGGTCGAAGCAGTCAACACCACTTGTTATGTAATAAATCAAATTTACATAAGATCTTATCTTAACAAAACTCCTTATGAACTGTGGAATAGAAGAAACCCCAACATTTCGTATTTTTATGTTTTCGGTTGCAAATGTTTTGTCTTGAATGAAAAAGATGATTTAGGCAAATTTGATTCCAAATCGGATGAAGGTATCTTTCTTGGTTATGCAAGTAATAGTAAAATTTATAGAGTTTATAACGAAAGAATAATGATTTTAGTTGAATCCATTCATGTCAGTTTTGATGAAACTAATCTTTTTTCTTCCAAGCCTTTTGATGATAATGATGTAGAAATTAGCAAAGGTTTAGAGTATTTGTAAATCAAAAAAGATAAAGAAAAAAGTATCGAAATCCATATCGATGATCAAGATCAAGAGAAACATGAAGTGTTGCCAAAAGAATAGAAGATTGTAAAATATCACCGTTTGGATCAAATTATTGGTGAACCATCACAAGGGGTAACTACTCGATCCTCTTACAAAAATATTAGTAATCATCTTGCATTTTTATCTCAAGAAGAACCAAAGAATATAAATAATTTATTAGAAGATGATTCATGGACAGTGGCAATGCAAAAAGAATTTAATCAATTGAAAAGAAATAAAGTGTGGAATTTAGTTCCTAGACTTAGAGACAATACTGTAATTGGAACCAAATGGATTTATAGAAATAAAAAAGATAAAAATGGCATTGTTGTCCGTAACAAGGTTAGGTTAGTTACACAATGTTCTAATCAAGAAAAAAGAATAGATTTTGATTAACCTATGCACTAGTAACTAGAATGGAAGTCATACGCATGTTCTTTGCATATGCATCATATATATAAGAATTTCAAACTCTATCAAATGGATGTAAAAAGTGCATTTTTAAATGACTTTATCAATGAAGAAGTTTATATTGAATAATCGCCGGATTTTGAAAATTATCATTATCCCAATCATATTTTTAAATTATCCAAAGCATTGTATGGTTTAAAGCAAGCTCTGAGAGCTTGGTATGAAAGATTAAGCGGTTTCTTACTAGAAAATAGCTTTATAAGAGGCAAAATTGACACAATGCTTTTTATAAAAACAAATCATGAGGATATGCTAATTATTCAAATATACGTTGATGATATTATATTTGGTACTACTAATGAAAGTTTGTGCAATGAATTCTTATTGTGTATGCAAAAAGAATTCGAAATGAGCATGACGGGCGAACTCGCATTTGTCCTTGAACTTCAAGTCAAACAAGCCAAAAATAGAACGTTTGTGAGCCAATCAAAATACATAAGGGACTTGCTCAAACGATTTAACATGAAAGATGGAAAAGTTTTTGGAACATCCATGAGTCCATCAACAAAACTTGACATCGACAAACAAAAAACCGATAGACCTTAAGCTCTATCGAGGTATGTTCAGTAGCTTTTTATATTTAACCGCTAATAGACCGGATATAATGTTTAGTGTGTGTATGTGTTCTAGATTTTAAACATGTCCAAAAGAATCATACCTAATAGTGGTTAAAAGAATTTTGAGATATTTAATCAGTACAATAGACATAGGGTTATGGTATCCAAAATTCACTTCCTTTGAAATGATTAGTTATTCCAATGCAAATTTTTTCAGGTACAAAATCAATCACAAAAGCACTAATGGTACTTGTCATTTCCTAAGAAAGTCACTTGTTGGATGGTTTTCCAAGAAATAAAACTCCGTAGCATTATCAATCGCCGAAGCCGAATATGTTGCCCCGGTAGTAGTTGTGTACAAGTCTTATATATGAAACAACAATTTCAAGATTTTAAATTAAGTTATGATGTTGTGCCTATTAAATATGATAATACAAGTGCAATTAATATCTCAAAAAATCCTATCTTACATTCACAAACTAAACATATCAAGATAAGACAATATTGTTTTCATGATCAAGTGCAAAAAGGTGACATTTATCTTGAATTCATGTGCACAAATGAATAATAGGCTGATATTTTCACAAAATCACTTAATGAGGATAGGTTTATACTAATAAGATGAGAATTGGGCCTATTGCATAATCGAGAAGTTGTGTGAAACAACTTGAACCATGAAATCAAACAAAAGAAAGTCAGTCGACTGAAATACCCCATCCAATCGGTTGAATGGCTACTGGAATTCAAGTTTTTTCCAAATTCCCAGGTCAGTCAACTGAGTCCTTATGATTAGTCGACTGAACGCTCTCTCAGGCAATTCGGTCGACTGAATTGCCCACTTCAATCGACTGAATGTTGGGGATTTAAGTTTAAAAAACTTTTGGTTCCATGTCTTTCAATTTAAGCAACAATTTGGTGGATGTATAATTTTTTGGATATATGTATGCATGTTTTGGATGTTGAATGCTTGGATGTTCAAACTTTAAATGCATACATATCGTTTTTAGATATTGAATGGATGAATGTGAATAATATTTTGATATCCTTAGTTATTGAATATGAATGTGAATTGCTTACATTGTTCTTAAAAATGAATTCAAAATTGTTAAGTCTTCAAGTATATGCTATTTCACGATAAAATAAGCTTTTGAACTCAATTGATGCAACTATGCATATTGTGATGGAGAGTTATTTAAACTCTCAAACATGCTTATTCATACATGCTTATTGTAAGTGGGAGAATTATATAACTTTTTCACATTATTTTGCTCATTGTTTTATTATCATCAAAAAGAGGGAGATTATTGACCTAGACAAGGTTTCAACGACCATTTTGATGACAATAAACCAAGATATTTAATTGTGCAAATTGAGATATTTTTAGAAATTCATTTCAAGCACAATAATTGGAAGCCATGAAGCATTGAAGTTAAAATTATTTTTGCAACAAGTTTTTGGAGTAAAGAGAAGTCTAAAATTCAAGACTAAGTTTAAATTTTTCAATTTTATTGCAAAATAGGATCAATGTAAGTTCACTATTCTTGAGTATATCCTTTGAAATTTATAGGAAATCAAAATTGGACTATAGGACTTACGCATATTATTTTCCCAAAGAATAAAATATTTTTGTAAGCAACCAAAGTTGAATTTAAATTAAGAAATATTTTATCAAAAAAATCTAAAGTCGTTTGAAATGTTTCTTGAAGTAACCAAACTTGAGTTTAAATTGAAAAAAAATTCAACAAGTTTAACTTGTGACTTGAAGATACCAAAATTCATGAAAATCATATTTTCATTCAACTCAGTCAACTAATGGACATATTCGGTCAACTAAAAGGGTTGAAAGCTGAACCATTAAGATCCCATCGATTGGATCATTATGATCAGTCGACTGAAAACCTATTGGAATTTAAAAAAGCTGAGCCATCATGGTTCAGTCGACTGAAAGGAAGCCCTCAGTCGACTGAAAAGCTATTAAAATTTAGGGTTGCTTTATTTTAGCACCTCAGTCGAATGACCAAGCCATATCAGTCGACTAACTTGGCTTGAAAGTCAAATTTGACTTTATAACGGCTAGTTTAACTTGAGTTATTAAAATATTTTTTTACCTTCAACAGCTAGCTTGAATTTTTGCCTATAAAAAGATCCCATTATCAGAACTTAAACAATCCAAGAAGGTCTCCAATCTCGTACTCTCTCATTACTTATTCTTGTGCAATTAAATTTAATATTTTTGTTCATATTTGTGAGAAACACTTAAAAATTCTCTTTGAGTTTCATTTAATATATCTCTTGAGAGTGAATTTGTCACGCCCCAAACTCCGGGCCACGTAAAACACCCATAAACAACCAAACATAATACCTAACCGAGAATATACTCTCAAATAAAACTATACAAGCATTGTATATAAATACCAAATGGCAACATTACACGGCACCAATGCCCAAAAACATGTTATAACATACGTGTAACAAAAGTACAAAAAAGGAAGACTATAGCTCGTCCACCTCTCTAGAACCTGAAGATCAACCTTCGTGACCGGTACCTGAAAAAAAAGCAAATCCCACACTGTGAGCCAAAGCTCAGCAGATTCAAAACAACACATGCAGTATAAGCTAAACATGCTCGATAAACGAAGTGCAGTTTTTGACTCTCTTTCAAGCCATAAAAAAACAGTTTGAGAACCATTTTAGATCACGATTCACTAGAGCCAGAAAACCATTTTCACATGCAATGGAAAAGCGAGGATAAAAATCATTTGTCGACTCATTAGAGCCTTGAAAACGATTCGTGTATTACGACTCCCGTAGGTCGATAATACAGTATTTCGACTCCTGTAGGTTGATAATACAGTTTTAAGAAAGTTGGTCTATCCGTCCCAAAATGCAATACATGCAATCCATGAACACGTGTCTCTTCAAGATCTCGTTTCAGCCTTCAGATATCGCACACACACCCACACCCGTGCCTCATCAGGATCTCGTTTCAATCCATCAGATATCGCACACACACACCCGTGTCTCGACAGGATCTCATTTCAGGATCTCGTTTCAATCCATCAGATATCGCACACACACACCCGTGCTTCGTTAGGATCTCGTTCCAATCCATCAGATATCGCACACACACCGGCTTTCGCAGCCTACCTCATACACTCACACACGCACACGTGCATCATCAACCAGGATTTTACAACTACTGGATCATAGATTTATCTAATCCATTTCATACACATATGCAAACCAAAACCAGGAATTAAAGCATATAACCATGTATCAACACGACGCTCCACAAACCACGTCACATGCCTATAAAACCCTAGGTTTTAAAGTATAAACCACGTTACACATAACAATTGATATCACAATCACGTAATCCACTTATGTATTCTGTACATAAATAAACAGTTATAAATATGCACATAACCATGTATAACAATACATCACGACGCCACCCGCCAAAAAAATCGACATCCATTCACGGGACAACCCACATAACCACCACCGGCCCAAACACTCTCAACACAACCATCACAGGCCCACGACGCTCACTCGCGCAAACACAACCCAACAGCAAACCACGCACCTAACCGTGCACCAACAAGCTACATCTACCATGCACATCACCCACGAGGGCGACACTCAACACACACCTAAGGCCACAACATGACACCCGAAACCATCACACAACCGACCAAACCCCAAAAGGAATCCACAGGTATTTAAATCAAGTAATTCCCATAAATTAATCAATCGAATACCATAAAACACTAATCGAAAACCAAGGAACCAACCCAAAATCACAAACCACCAGCCCACAACTTCAGTCAACTGGACCCAACCCCCAGTCGACTGAAAAACACACTGGAAAACCACCAAATGCCCAGGAGCACTGTCCAGTCGACTGACCCTCGAGGTCCAGTCGACTGAACCCAAGAACACATGATCCAGTCGAAACCCATCCCATAAACGGTTCTAAGCTACGGGTTCAACCTCCAAACCTTAGATCGAAGGCTCGAAACCTCCGTACAACACCCTCGGACATCCACACGCCGAAGCCTAACCTCAAAATCACAAAAGAAACTCTCAAAACATGATTCCATCCACCAAAACCAACAAAAACCCGATTTTTAACCCAAAAATCAACTTTGATAAAAATTTTAGATCTACCAAGATCTAACCATTAAAAATATACATGTTTACCCACAGCACCCTTACACAGTAGTAGGGTTTAGAATCCTTTCTCGGTGAGTTCAAAACTTGACGCCTCGAACCACATGCAAAATCGAGTCTCGTCGGAATCAAAATCTGACCGGATGGTTGCATAGCCCACGACGCCAAAAGCAAGGATCCAATGCTGGATCGTTGAAAATCGAGCTCCGAGCTCCCGAGAACTTAGAGAAAAGGCAGAGAGAAAAATGAAAAACTTAGAAGTCAAGTTTTGAAAAATATCTTTTGAAAATATCTAACTCCTGATATTTATAGCTTTTCAAAATATATTTTTAAAATTTTTTTTGAGAATCGTGCCACAACGGCCCACGACCCCCAAGAACCTACCCCGCATGCATATCTAAGCCCAATCATGCATTTAAAACAATAAAGCATGCTGCAACGAAAACACATAACGGGCGTCTGAAAACGTCAAAAAAAGAAAATGGGTCGGGGTCTCACAACTCTATCCCCTTAAAGGAATTTTTCCCCCAAAATTCAACACAAGGCCAAAACAACAAACTGTCGATCGAAATCGACATAGGCACACGAGATGGTCAGCCAAACCATTTCTAGGATATAGTCAAACAAGGTCAGGAATCCTAGACAATGGCCAACTATCTCAAGGACTCGGGATCTACAACTCACCGCGACCACACATCATCACCAACCGCTGCCTCAACATAGCACACCATCCATGGATCCATAACCAAAACAGATGCTATGGTGAACTGTCCCAAAGCCTACATACTCAGGAAGTACCTCTGCTCGCTGAAGGCATATCAGCATCCTCCAGCACAACCGGTGCCCTAGATGAACCGCAAGCTGCAAGAGAATACACTCGGGAAAATCCCATTCTGTCCTGTCCGCCATGACTCGGCGCTGTTGGCTGCCGCACCGACTGAACTGATGTGCTTCCACCTGCCATCCGGGAAGTCTGCGCTGCAGAAGGCTGCTACTGACCCTGCGCATACAAACCCACTGGTGTGTCCTCCTTGCTCGGAGCACTGCCTCCCTGGGGACAATTCCTATGAATATGTTCGGGCTGTCCACATCCATAGCAATCTGATGGGTCCCTCCCCTGTGGCTGCACTGGAGCCAAACACTGAGATAGTCTCGGTTGTAAACAATCCGCCGCACGATGCCTTGGCTGTCTACATCCATAACAGGTCAACTCATGCTGCTCCGGCCTCCTAGACGAAGCCACAGATGGTGATGGTGCTGAAAACTGCTGTGATCCAGATGGATAAAAGCTAGAGCCAGAAGACTTCTACCTCTTGCTGGAGCATCCACCTGTTTGTACCTCTGTCCTGCCTTGTGATGTTCTGGTCTCCCTCGAAGCTCGAGTCTCAGCCAAAGCATTCTCAACTCTCGCTGCCGCCTCCACCAACTGTTTGAACACACGATATCCCATAACAGCCACTCGCTCCTTGATCGCCGGCATCAAGCCCCGCTCAAACCTCATCGAAAGCAACTCATATGTGCACTCCACCTCCAGTGCAAACCAAGACAAGCTCGTGAACCTGGCCTCGTACTGCATGATGTCCATGGTCCCCTGGGTAAGAGAATAGAACTCCTCCCTGCATAAGTCCCTCCT
>JAULJZ010133785.1:0-10830 GCA_032270985.1 Heliamphora pulchella | reverse complement strand
TGAAGATCGGACCAAAAATATAGAGAAGAACAGAGATCTTACTCTGTTGTTGGCGAATCCAAAAATCACCGGCGTCGTGGAGGCAGAGCGGCTGCTACAAAGCTGGGGCGTTATGATTGCGGCGTGAGGACGGCTGCTTCAGGATGGCGGTGCTGTGATGGAACCATGGCGGCGAGGCATTATGGAAGAGAGAAGGAGCAGAGAAATGGGAGGGGCGTGGGGTGAAGAGAGGGACGGAGAGAGAGAGAGAAGGGCATCGAGAACAAACTGAATCAGGGTTCGACGTTTCATGTGTAAACTGACGGGAATGCATTTGCTAACGGAAATGTCCAAATTTTAACCCATAATTACGACTCAAATCAATAAAAAAATGGGTAAAAAGAAAGTAATATAAGGGGCAAAATAAGAAAGAAAAATGTAACCCAGCATATAAAGATAGCTGCTTATATACTATTAATAAGATTACACGGTTTTATGGGGTGATTTTGGTTTTGGGGGTGGTTTTGACTTTGGTTTTGGGGCGATTGGGTGGTTTCCGTTAAGTAGTTAACGAAAATTTAACGATTGGACTAATTTGATATAAAAATTAAATTCGAGTGGAGGTTAGTGATATTTTAAAAATTACATGAAATATGGTTAATATTTTGATAAATTTCAAAGGAGGTCAGTGTAATTTACCCTAAACAATTTTGTAGATAAAATTATCCTTATTATTAACACATTGGTCTAATTACTTTAATACACACTCTCACCACCTCATCACCACTTTAATCCTTGGCCACTGTCGATGATAGTTTTTAAGCAACCTCCAAAATAGATAAGATTTATTGTTCAATCTAGTACCAGCCATATTGAATAGATAACCTCACTGGTTAAATATATCTCCGTTCATAAGATTATATTATATCTACCACCATCACCTCTTTTGCTCTATGTGGCGTTTTATTTGGGTTCTTGTAAAAAATATTCATTTATTTAAGTTATAATTTTTTGAAGTAACAATAAAATCTTAAAATCAAAAATGTGAAAACTCTTTACACACAAAAAAAAGGAGTTGCCATTTGATTTTTGGAAAAAATTAGTAAAAACAAAATAAGCTACTGATCTTTATTGTCACCAGAGAAAAAAAAAGATTGGAAGGCTAAGTTATAAATTGAAAAAGGAGTTAGACACTCTTTTTTTCCAACTGTTAGGTCAGCATTTACTCATCATCATTGGTTATTAATTTTAACTTCTTAAATACATACAAATATAGAAAGATGGAGATGAAGAGATAACAGTCAAAATTGAATAAATATAATACATATTTTAATAGTATTAGCACGTAAAAGATGAAAAAAAATAACACTATATCAAATGCAATGGTGAGAACTCTAGCGTGCATTGGCTCGAACCATTCCCTCATTGTTGTTCAATGTGGGGGACGGGATATATCTGGTGAGCGAAATCATGCGCGTCATCTTTACCTCTTTGAACAAATGTGGATGAGATAAGAAGATTGTGAGAAAATTATCAAGCAGGCATGGAAAACGGCTCTAGAAAGTGAGGGGCTTAATGGACTAAGCAAGAAGATCACTAATACCAGCAGGGCTCTTGCTTGGTTGAACTCTACCTCTTTTGGACATGTCCAAAGATCCATCCGAAGGCTAATAGAAGAGCTCAACCGCAAGAGGAATAATACGCCCACTGAAAGCAGTTTAGACAAGGAAAGAGAGCTTTCTAAACAACTGACAGAACTGTTGGATAGGGAAGAGACAATGTGGAGACAAAGAAGCAGAGGAGAGTGGCTTCAGTTGGGAGACAGAAACACAAGGTACTACTTCCATGCAAAGGCTTCTACCAGACAACGAAGGAACTGGATAGTGTGCCTTCAGGATGATTGCGGTATATGGAGGTTGGAGAAGAAGGATGTACAGATAATTCTACAGGATTACTTTGTTGAGTTGTTTAGAACCTCGTATCCTTTATACTGCAACCATTGGGCCGAGCTTGTGCCAAAGAAAGTGACAGCTGAGATGAATAGATTCCTATTGAGGTCGTATGAAAAAGCCGAAGTGAAAATGGCCTTAGAGCAGATGGAGCCCATAAAGGCACCGGGGCTAGATGGCAAACCAGCATGGTTCTACCAGCGATACTGGCACATAGTTGGTAGAGATGTCACTAAGGCAATTTTGAGCATCCTTAATGCATCTGTATCACCGGAGCACAGTAACGGCACTTACATTGCTTTAATTCCCAAGATCAAGTGTCCTCAGAAGGCTAAGGATTTTAGACCTATCTCTTTGTGCAATGTTATCTACAAGATTGCTGCAAAAATTGTTGCCAACAGATTAAAGGTAGTTCTTCCAGAAGTTATTCATAGGACCTAAAGTGCTTTCATTTCTGGTTAGTTGATCACAGATAATATCCTGGTAGCCTTTGAACTCTTCCACTACCTGAAGAATAAGCCAATAGGTAAAGATGGGTTAATGGCACTGAAACATGACATGAGTAAGGCCTATGACAGCGTTGAATGGTCTTTTCTGAAAAAAATGACGTAGCTTTTGGGGTTTGAGCTAGGAATAATCACTCTACTTATGAACTATATCTCGATCGTTTGTCACAAAATTCTAGTGAATGGGCAACCTTCTGCAATCATCAAACCAGCTAAAAGACTGAGGCAGAGTGACCCTTTATCACCCTATATGTTTCTTATTTCTGCCGAAGGTCTATCGGCCCTCCTGAGCAAAAAGGAAAGAGACGGTGATATACATGGAATCTGGGTAAGTCGACGGGGGCTAAGCATATCCCACCTCTTCTTTGCAGATGACAGCCACTTTTTTTGCAAAGCAAACATTGAAGAGGTGCGAGTAATCAAAGACACCCTCCGGTAGTACAAGGAAGTGTCTGGAAAACAGATCAATTTAGAAAAATCTGCCATTTCATTCTGCAAAAACACAATAGCTATTTGTGTTTCAGACATAAACAACGTTCTTAGGGTCACCATAGTGGATGAGCAGGAAAAGTATCTGGGGATGCTGGCCATGATTGGGAGATCAAAGAAAGAGCTATTTAGAAATATCAAAGACAAAATCTGGGCGATGATACAAGGATTGAGGGAGAAGTTGCTTTCTCTGGCGGGAAGGGAAGTATTGATAAAGGCAGTGGCACAAGCAATTCCCACTTACACGATGTCAGTCTTCAAGCTACCTTCGACCCTTTGTGACAAGATTACAGCACTTATAGCTAGATACTGGTGTTGGGGAGGGGTCTGATAAAACAAGGAAGATACACTGGCGGCGATGGGATATGTTGTGCAAGAGTAAACTTTCAAGGGGAATGGGTTTTAAGGATCTTGAGCGTTTCAACTTAACTATGTTGGCCAAACAAGGACGGAAAATCTTAAACAACCTAAACTCTAAGATGGTGCATATTCTGAGAGCTAAGTACTTCCCTTCTTGTTCATTCTTAGAAGTGGAATCTGAGCTGAACTCCTCCTATACATGGAAAAGCATCCTTCAAGGAAGGGAAATTCTACTGAGGGGTGTACGATGGCAAGTGGGCAATGGGAGACAGATAAAAGTATAGACCGACAGGTGGAAATTATCAGTGCCATCCCACTCACTTCGAGGGACCGGAAAAATAAATTAATATGGCATTATACCAAGCATGGGAATTACACGGTCAAGTAAGCTTACCAAATGGCTGTTGAGTTATCTAGTGAACAAGCTGAATGTTCTGATGATTCAATGGAAAGAGCTGTATGGAAGGGGATCTAGTTTTCAACTGTTCTAAATAGAGTTAAAGTTTTCATGGGGAGAGTGTGCACAAATATTCTACCGGTGAAGAATCATTTATGCAGCAAAGGTATAATCGAAAACCCCTTGTGTACATGGTGTGGGCAAGCTGTGGAGACAAAAATTCATTGCTTAAGAGATTGCAGTTTTGCATAAGCAGTATGGCAACAATCTCAAGGGATGTGGGACTGGTCCATGATGAAAGGTAGGGGCAACTTCATTAGTTGGGTAAAGGTGGCGAGGAATAGTCTGAGCAAGGAGATTTTTAATCTTTTCTGTGTGATTACATGGAGACTGTGGATGGAGAGAAATTCCAAACTTGTGATAAAACGGCGCAGGAAATCTTTTATTCAGCTGAGCTATTAGTGGCAGAGATTCATGCAGGCAAAGGAAAGGACTAGCCTAATCCTACTACAAGTTCAATTGGGGTGACTTGGAGACCTCTGACAGAAGGTGTGACTAAGATCAATTTTGATGGGGCTCGGTGCAAAAATGGCAGAATAGGTCTGGGTTTCATTGTCCGCGATGATACAGGAGAGGTCTCAGCAATTGGATCTATGTATTTTGGCCGAACCATCAGCACCGATCATGAGGAGGCGATAGGGGCTATTTACGCCTTAAGATTTGCTAAGAAAAGAACCATTGGAAGGCTATATTTAGATGGAGATTCTATGGTGGTGATCACATCCCTTGATGCCAAGGAGGGCGCACTATCTAACATCGGCGATATTATTGAGAAAGAGCGCGATCTCTTGCGCTATTTTCCACATGTTTGTTGCTCACATATCAGGCGACTAGGGAATGAGGCTGCACGCACCCTCGTTAGATTGGTGCTAGCACGAGAACAAGATACTATTTGGAACTCGAATTTCCATCCCCAAGTTTGAGAGATAGCTGCACAACAAAAAAACCTTTTAAAAGAAGAATAATGAAGAACAAGATAAGAGCATGCGAATGATGAAATTAAAGCGACAAAATTAAACTTAATTTTGGCGTTTCCATGAGAGAGAGAGAGAGAGAATGTGTGTGTGTGTGCAAAGAGAATTGTCGAAATTTCTACTGTCATACCTATAGTATGGTGATTCAAGTATATTCTCAAGTCGGGGACGAAGCACCCGTCTTTCGATCTTCCAATCGTCGTAGAATGCTTCAACCTCAGTACCTTGAAGGCTAGCAATGGGAACAATGTGAGAACTTGAGTCGATATTTCGGCAGAGTTTCGATAGATTCCCTTCATTTCCCAAAAACGGTACCAAAGCCTCCAATTTATAGGCAAACGGCCCGGAGCATCATTCAATGATGTGGTGACACATATAGGATTTGAAAAGTTCCATAGAAGATTGCAATCGCGAGAATCGAGGTAGCGACCATAACAATGAAAGGCGTGGCCGCAAGGATTGTCAAGATTTTCAAGGGTTTCTTATTATGATCAAGACAACAAATTGTAACGGTCGCGGGGAACAAACAAGCCCCCGCGTGTTTGTGGGTGAATGATATATATGGTC
Source organism: Heliamphora pulchella (assembly GCA_032270985.1). Taxonomy (NCBI): domain Eukaryota; kingdom Viridiplantae; phylum Streptophyta; class Magnoliopsida; order Ericales; family Sarraceniaceae; genus Heliamphora; species Heliamphora pulchella. The sequence continues at coordinate 5,549 of JAULJZ010133785.1, read as the reverse complement.
ATTTGGTTTAAAAGCTGCGGCCTAGTGGTTCATGAATATACACAGTTTAAATCATTCTTTGGCGATTGAACGAAGATTTTTTAGAGTTATTTCTTTCGGTTCTCATCATTGGATCCACCTGAATAAATATAAGATACGACTGGATCAATTCGAGGTGCCTACAACGACCACATAAACAGTAACATACTTCTTTCTCTATTTAAATAGATAAAATTACTTATGTTTAAAGATTGTGGAAAGTCGTCCGCGGTAGTCGTGGAAAAATTGTTGAAAGTTGTCAGAAGTGGTTGCCGACAATTGTTGGAGGTCACTATATAACAATCAAGGCCTTGGCCATGTTTGATAATCTAGATATCATTGTACGAGAGCCAAGTGATATTATATATGATTATATATATTATAAGAATTTTGATACGTGTTTGGTTATAGTAAAATAAAAGAATGTGATAAGAGTTATAGAGCTATTATTAGCTGTTGAATAAGCAGAAAGCATAATTTAAAACCTATTATTTGTAATATCGGGATATGATACTAATAATTTCATGAATAGCCTCTAGATTGTACCTAATTTTAAATTTTCATAAGCAACAGATTTTACGTATTTCGAAAACACATAGAAAATGTCTGACGCAAAATTTTCTGTCATACAAGTTTTAAAATTATGGGTATGATTGATGAATTTACAATTTTTCTACTAATTAGGGGAAAAGTGCAAAAAATTTAAATTTTATTTTACCTCAATTGATTGAAATAAAGACTTAGTTTAATTTGATTTGATTTAGTAATTGAACGCAGCCATTATTTTCTGATGAACTTAAACTTAAAGTAATTATCAAGCCTAAGCCTTAAAAATAATCTCAAAACTTAAAACTTTTTTTTTTAAAAAATTATATTCTGATGAACTAAGACAACATGTACAGCTGGTTAGAAAGTGCTTTATCCTGTTTTTGGGGTTGGATGTGAAAGATGGGAAGGATTTGTTAGTGGAGCTGCTAAAGGAATTGATGCAAATGCGTGTCCTTTTCCCATATTTAGGCTCTCGCCTCTGCAGATTCTCATCACTCTATCACTATTCAAGAATTTTACCCATTATTTTCTTCTTCTTTTTTCTTTTTAAAAAAAACTATGCATATATATACAAAACACAGAATCGGAAATACTTTTTTTCACCCAATATTACGAAAAGAATATGCCCAGTTCTATGCTCAAATATGTGCATATATAAGAACTTTTATAAATTTTTTTTTATTTCAATTGTTGTCGTGATTTTTTTCCAAGTCATCCCTTTTTAGGATGTGAATTGCTCATGCACACCCACTCGTATCTCTTTCTCGCTTTTTAATTCTTTGATTTTTTATTTCACCCGACTTTGTAAAATATAGAATGGGACGTGAGAGCACATTCTTGCCCTCGATTTATTGCCATTCTTACTTTTTCCTCCATAACTCTAACCCTATCCAATGAGTGTGCCTCGAAAATTTACCCATTATCTTCTTCTTATTTTCTTAATTTCTTTTTTAAAAAAAACTATGAATATATATACAAAACACAGAACCAGAAACACTTTTCTCACCCAATATTGCGAAACGAATATGCCTAGTTATAAGAACTTTTATAATTTTTTCTTATTTCAATTGTTGTCATGATTTTTTTCCAAGTCACCCTTTTTTAGGATGTGAATTGCTCATGCACGCCTACTCATATCTAGTTCTCGCTTTTTCTTTGATTTTTTCCATCACCGGACTTTGTAAAATATGGAATGAGATGTAAGACCACATTAGCGCCCTCGATCCATCGTTATTCTTACTTTATCCTCCATAACTCTAACCCTATGCAATGAGTGTGCCTCGAAAAATAATATAAATCATTTAATTTGATCACTTGATTATTTATTTAAAAATTGTTGTAATAATTTTGTGAAAAAACATATTACCAAGAATAAATGTGGTGGAGTAAAAATGAAAACAATAAAAAAAAGAGAGTGGATGGTTATGTAAATAAAATTAGGTATAAAATAAGATTAATTACATAAAAAACTTTTCAACTATCATTGAGTATCATTTTAACCCTCTCAATTTCGAAATTGTACATTCAAATTCTTAAACTATAAGAAACCGTATAAAATTTTCTACACTTGGAGGGGTGAATGTAATGCAAATTAAAAAATATAGAGACACGATTGTAGGATTTAGAATTTTAGAGGGTAAAGTGGTACTCGATACTAGTTAAGGAAATATTTGTGTACATAGTTAAATCTACAAAATATGGATATTAAAAGAAAAAAAAAATACAATTGGTTTCGAGATACAAAATAATTTGCTTTCTTGTTAATAGTGACGTTGTTATATTGCGAAAAAAACAAAAACAAAAACAAAAACAGAAAATGACTCTTCAGAGTATAATTCACTAATTGTAGTATTTAGGGTTCGTCTAAAATATAATATTTTCGTACGTTTCTTTTATTTAATATTTTCTAATTTCGGTTTGAATTTTATTATTATTAGTTAATAGGAATTAGGAAGAAATAATTCATAGAAAATATATAAAGTTCAAAAGACAAATAAATACACTTGTGCCAAAAAGTTTTTTTTTTCTGTATTTAATAATTTGTTTCAACTCTGGTCAATTTTTGTTTCAATTTGTGAGATTTCTCTAATTAATTATAACAATTTTGAAAGTAATTGTTTACTAAATATGAAAAATTTTAAAAGCAAAAAAAAAAAAAAATACTAAAGAATTTGATTGTTAGGAATTGGGCACCGAGCGGTTCTTCAGGAATGTCATCCCCTCATACGATGATGATAGAGTGTGTTCCTTTACGTTAGAATTAGTAGAGACAATATTGATCAAGAGGAGAACGCAGTATATTGGAATCCTAAAACACCAACACAAATACTACTGCGAGTTTGCATGGAGCGGTAAGGCTACCCTATTGTGCCAGCAACCAATTTCGAAGTGTTAGCTTTGGGCTTTAAAGAAGGCCAACCGAAGCCTTTTTTTTTTTTTTTTTTTATGTTTGAAAGCATTGGACGTTAATTTGAAAATTTGTTGTTAATGACTAGAACTTAATTATAGTTTTCATGAAAAATCTAGGTAAACCTTGTAGATTATTTTCGACAATTGTTTTATGACGAATATTTGGAAAACACCCAATATGTTTATGTTTTCAAAAATAAAATATAGAAAACACAAAACAAAAACAAAGCCAAGCTTCTTCTATCATTGTTTTTTATTTTTTCACTTTTATTTAGAAAAAAAAATATAAAAATCTCAAAATACATTCTTAAAAATTATAATAGTGCTCTTTCTAAATTATGAAATGAGCTATAAATTTTATTTCTCAAATAAAAAACTTTCAATTAATGACTTTAAAATTTTAACTTTTAAATACAACTCCGTCATGTTTGAGAAATTGAATCTTGATATAAGTGAATTATGCGTTAGATATCCTGATTATGTTAAAATTAAATTTTTTAATTTGTTCTTATTTTCTTTGCTAAAATCAGAATTCTTGTTCTATCCTAAATGAAAGAGATTCTAAAATTTCAATGGGTTGCTCTAAAAATGTCTTATTCAATTAGTTCTTTTGAAATCTAGATTTAATCCCACTTAGAAATGATCTATACATAAAGATGAAAATTAATTCTCAAAATTAAATTTTAAGCTAGGGTTTTATTTTTTTCCAACTTCAAGCCGAATAAGCAAAAAACACTTTTGGTTTGAAAAGTGTTTTATATGAGTAATAATTCGATACTCTCGGAGTATTATGTAATACGTCTACGTAATAGTCCCGCCCAATATGGTGACAACAAATTTTACGATAAAAGTATGATGATTCACTTTTGTTGAACAGTTAGAAGTCAAAAGATGACTAACGTAATCTAGGTTACAATCGTTTATTTATTAAAAATACTGCATAATATCGGATACATAGTATTCCGATAGTACTTAATAATTTCTTGCCATTATATAGACAAAAGTAGTTGTTTTATTGTTATTAAAAAAAACAAAATAGTTCAAAATTAAAGCCACTTAACAAAATTCCTAGCTTGGTAGATGACATTTATTACCTTTTTAGGTTCCTAATTCCTAAAATTTCCTCCTATGTCAATTAATAGCAGTCATTAAAGATTACTGAGAATTTTATTGCATCCGGTAGGATTGGTTCTAATTCCAGCTCCGTCCTTAACGTCCCTTTATATAATTTTATTAGTGAATTTAAGTGGAAACCTTAGGCCGTGTTTGGTTGCAGTTTTTATTTTTATTTTTATTTTTAAAAAAAATATCTAAAAATAGATAAAACACATTTGTTAACAATTTTTTGAAGATGATTTAATTTTTTCTTCACTTTTTCTCACGCTATGGCATGACTTGATATACTGAGAAATAACTCTTAATTTTGACAATTAATGTATTTTTTTTCAAAATATTATAAAAATTCTTTTCAAAATTATTTTTTGAATATAGTTTTTTTTTAAAAATACAACCAAACAAGGGCTATACGTTATCCACTTGTCAATCGGAAAATGACATATAAAAAATGATATATAAACTAACCATTTTAACCTTTTTTTTACTTGCAATTGTATCGTGCTAGGAAAACTATCCGTGCCTACGGCATTTATAATATTAATAATAATTTTAATTTTAATTTATGTTTTAAAAGGCTGCCTAAGTTTATATAATATGGGTTTTATTATTTCAAAAACCATAATTCGAAACCAACAAGTTTTTTTTCTCTATTGCGTAAAAATTAGGGTTTTTCATAGGGAGAAAGGGGCATCCGCCATCGCCCCCACTCTAGACCTCTATCTCTATCTTCTCTTCCCTATCCTCTCTCGATTTTCTTGCGCTTCTCTAATTTGTTTCTCTTTGTTCTATTTTATATGGGGTTTGTGCTTTGTTATTTTTGTGTTTTTTTTTTCTTTTGTCATCAGTACACCATGCCACACCACCGCGTTATTCCTAAGTAGTATTCTGGATTTAAACATCTACTAATTGAAACAAGTAGATCAATGCAGATTATGCCAAAGATAAGATTATGCGATGACCATTGACCTTCGATAAGTCTTTTTACGAGTGATACGTAGAGATTATAATTTTATTTTAGCTAGTTGTGAAAGAAGATGGTGCTTTGTGGGCATTGATGATCGACTTTTATTTTCTGTTTTTAATGTAATTTAATAATAATGTCTCACTACTTAGAGATTTGTGATTCTCTTTGCTTAGAGTGTAGTTTTCATTTTGTGTGGATTTTTTTTTCCTACTATGAAGAGTTTTTTCTCTTCTTTTAAAAAGTTCTCTTGCATTCAATGTACCTTTTTATACGATTTTAGGTAAGATTTGCGATATATTTCGGTCTCGACCTTTCTTGATAAAAAAGTTCATATAATAGGTGCAAGACGTTTTAGGGATAGATTTGGGAATGAAGAAATTGAGAAGAGAAAATAACTCTATATTTTCTGTCTATTGAAACTGTACAATATATGATCTATTTATAGGCGAATAGGAATAAACAATAAGAAGATATAAAAGAATAAAATCAAATC
>JAULJZ010133754.1:0-10830 GCA_032270985.1 Heliamphora pulchella | reverse complement strand
CAATTGAGTTGACACATTTAACCAAAAGAAATAACTTATTTTTCAAAAAGATTAGAACACTTAAGTATTCTTGAAAATTAAGTCAAACACTTTAGAGGCAAAGAATACTTGAAGCATATCAATTAAGTATGCCAACACTTTTGAACAAATGAATTGACACCTAACAGTTTTATGAAATTGCTTTCAGGTATCAAAGAATAGTGTCGATACAAATAAATTTTGTGTCAACACAAAAGAGAAGCTCTCAGGACTCAAAATGAGTCGACACAAATGAAATTTGTGTCGACACAAAAGTGGTTCCTCACTTTTGGTATCCGAAACTTTGAGTTGATACAAATACCAACTGTGTCGACACAAAAAAACCGAGGCCACTTACAGATTTTAGGTATTGACACAAAATTGAAGATGAGTCAACACAAAAGTCCCGAGCCTGTCTGAAGAAATTTGGTGTCGACACCAAAGTCCAAAAGTGTCGACACAAATATACCGAGGGCTCCTGCAGAATTTAGTATCGACACCAAAGAAGAATTGAGTCGACACAAAGTGCCTCATCCCAGATGCTAAAGTTCAATTGAGTCGACACCAAACCCAAATGTGTCAACACCGTGGTGTTGGTGAGGAAGTTTGTAGAATTCGTGTCGACACCTCAGAAGAATTGTATCGACCCAATCACTTGAAGATTCTTGCCCTATACATTTTGTGTCGACACCAAAGGCTTTAGTGTCGACACCTGCAACGCAGATTCAAATTCGTGGCAGACTTCAACGGTAGAATTTTTGGCATTTAATGCCCTCACCTACCTCCAACGGTCATGAATGCACAAGAGCTTATACAATGAGTAACTTCTCAGCATTTAATCTATCTGGAGACTTACAATCACTGTTATATTGCTTGAATCAATCTCAACATTCTCAAGCTCTCATTTATTGCTAAAACTGCAGTTCTTGTTCCTTACCTCTTTTTACCTTCGCATTTATTGTGAATCTTTTTCTATAAAAAGAGTGAGTGTTTGTCATTAATTACTCCAATTATTGTATTCAATGGTGAATCACCCTTTATTTTTAAGTGAGTGAGTAAATTTCATCAAAAAATAGTTCAAGAGAGATTAGAAGAAAATAAAAAATTATTTTCATAAGATCTTTTTAAAGCTGTGATAGGCTTTTGAATGTGTACGTAAATATTCGATTAGATAAAGAGAAATTTTAAAATTGTAAAGGTTTGGAATGCGCCCGTGAAGCATTTTATATAGTGAAAATACTCAAAGAGAATCTTGAGGAGTGAACGTAGGATTAGAAAGAAGATGAACCACTATAAATTCTCGGTGTCTGGTTCAATCTCTCTATCTCTAACCTCTTTAATATTTGCATTACTTTTATCCTTGATTATTTAGCTATATTTGTTTGCTATATTAAAAAAATTTTGAAAAGATTTTAAAAATTGTTATTAATTTTTTAAGACACAATTCACCCTCCCTATTGGGTTACCTAGAACTAACACTTGTTATATAGATTGTTTGTAGATGACATTCTAATTGCATTGTTTAGCATAAATGATACTGAGAATCTCAAGGAACAACTATCCAAGAGGTTTTCCTTAAAAGACTTGGGGGAAGCCAAATAGATTATTTGCATAAGAATCAATCGGGACAAGGTGAATAGAAAGCTAAAGATCTCCAAAGTAGAATATGTTGAATAGGGGCTGAAGTAGTTCACATGGATAGTGCTAAACCAATTACCACACCTTTGGCAAGCCATTTTAGGCTTTTAAAGGATCATGGAGCTGTTAGTGAAGAAAAGCATAGAAGAATGGTTAAGGTACCTTATGTAGAGAAGAATGATCGAGGTACCTTATGCGTCAGCCGTAGGTAGCCTGATGTATGTCATGATATATACGAGGCCAAACATTTCCTATATATACAGTGAGAGTTATAAGTAGGTTTATATCTAATCCGGAGAAAGAGCACTGGGAAGCAATAAACTGGATTCTTAGGTATATTAGGGGTACGATGGATTATGCTTTATGCTATAATGACTCAAAAACTCGGCTAAATGATTTACAGATTCAAACCTAGCTGTGACATTGACACCAAGAAAAGTAATACCGAGTATGTGTTTACTTTGAATAACGCAGCCGTCCGTAGAGTATCCAAATTATAGAAAATTATAACTATTTCTACCATAGAGGAAAAATATGGGGTAGCCACGGATGCATGCAAAGAGTTGACATGGCTGGAAGGTTTCTTGAAAGAACTAGGTAAAGAATAAGACAATTGTCAACAGTTCAGTAATAGTTAGGGTGCTATACATCTAGAAAAGATCAAACTCTCTGTTGCATTCAAGAACAAGCACATTGACATCATGTATTATTTTCTCCCATCTTAGTTGGAAGAGAGACAGCTTGATCTGTAGAAGATTTACACACGTGAGAATCCTACAGACATGTTCACGAAAGTGGTGATGGTGGAGAAGCTCAATGCCTGTTCATCTTTGGTCGGTCTTCAAGCTTAGAAGACGAAAGAATGCTCACACTAATTTGCTTGTTTGTTTTGAGAGGACGACAATTTTTGCATATTGGAAGGTTCATAGGTGACAGCGATTTTTAGGAATCGAAAGGCTTGGAGTGAATTTACTTCAAATAGGAGATTGTTGAAAAAGTAAAGAAAATCAATCAAAATGGTAGGCGGATCAATCGGCTTTAAGACTGATCATTCGATCAAGCAATCCAAGATAGATTGATGAACGTATCAATTAAGATTGATGACCGATTGAATTGATCTACAAATGAATCGAACGGTCTATTTCGAGACTATATTAATTATTTAACCTACTAGGATTGCAGCCGTTGATGTATTAAGCATTATTTTCTCTCATAACTTAAGCCACAAAATATTATTCTTGTATTTTTCTAAATAAATTAGTGAAATATATGAGTCCGTGAACATATATAGACACAACTTGTCGAACCACGTAAATCTTCGTATATTGTGTGCTTGCATTTTTTTTCTTGTTTGTTTCTATTCTTGTGTGGTTTGTGCATGCTTCAAGAGGCTTGTGGATCGGATTATTGTCATGTGATTAATCCTCAAACAAAACTTATCATTGCTTTGTGGATTTCAGCTCCCAACACTTGGTCCCAAATATTTCTTCTATAGAAGGAGATTATGTATAAAATTATGTATATGATAAAAAAAAATTAATTCATATTTGATTAAATTGGTATAACAATCATATAAGACTTGTGGTATTATTTCTGACTGCTAAATTTAGAGGAATGATAATTCGGATCCTTGTAATAATAATACCAAAAGGGTCCTAGTATTATTAATATCATAAATAAGAAATTATTAATCTCATATTCATCAAACTATTTGTCTTAATTCTGCAATACAAATGCCAAATTATTTATTCCTAGAGACAATTTCTAAATTGGTTGGGTCCTAGTGTTTGTTAATCAAACCGTTCTCCCTCATATTCCCCATCCTAAGTATGGCCAAAAAGTAATGGGGAGATGCAAGGTCCTTGAGAAAAAAAACCCATAATTGAGGGTGCTGATGAGCTTATTAAATATAGTAGGATTGTCGTCAACATAAATAAGAATGTATATATATATATATATATATATATATATATATGAATGTTAGAGTGACGACAAACAAATAAAGAGGCATCAAACTTGAAAGTAAGAAAGTCAAGAGAGGGTAAAAAGGTAGAGAGGCAAGTGAATCATGCTTGTAGGGCTTATTTAAGACCATAAAAAAAATCTTTTAAATGAAGATGTGATGAATCGACAAAGATGGGGGTTATGACATATAAACGAGTTCATTAAAAAAAACCATTGAAAAAGCGATATTGACATCAACTTAATGAATGGACCAACCTAAAATGGTAGCAATAGACATAGCAGTGCGGTTCTGGGTTTAACAATGAGGTTAAAAGTCTCAAAATAATGAGTACCATCTCTTTATAGTTATCACCATCATATGATCTTGGCAAATCTAATATTTGTTCTTACCATAAAGTCATATTTGATTAGGGGATGAAGGGGTAAGAATGGGGTAAGAATCTATTGAATCTCACAAGTGGGTTGCTTTTTTTCCTAAAGATATTAGGATGCATAATACATTGAGCTTATTAGATATATGAGGATGATTACTTGTAATTAATTAAGATGTTGTCATTATAAATAAGAATGTATAACTATATACGAATATTGGAGTTACGGTAAACAAATAAAGAGAAATTAAACTTTCAAGAGAGAGTAAAAAGGTATAGAAGCAAGTAAATCAGGCTTACCGGGCCTCTTTAAGACTATGAAAAAGGCTTTTAAATGAAGATATGAGGAATCTGACAAAGTTTGGAGTTAGTACATATAAACGAGTTAAATAAAAAAAACTATTAAAAATGCGTTATTGACATTAAGTTAATGAATAGACCAACCTAAAGTAGTAGTAATAAACATAACGGTGGAGTTGTGGATTTGACAATGGGGTTAGAAGTCTCAAAATAATTAGTACCACCTCTTCATACTTATCCCCACCATATGATCTTGGCACATCTAATATATGTTCTTACCATAAAGGCATATTTGATTAGGAGATTAGGGGTGAGAATAGATTAGTAATCAAAGTGGACCTCACAAGTGGGTTATTTGTTTAGCCAAAGAGCTAGACTAGGATTACTACAACCTTGAGATTGTTAATTAAACAAATGAATTAAGTTAACAAATAATCCAATATCATTAATATTCTATTACCATACAAAATAAACATACTATTATATGATCCATTTCTAAAATAAAACAAATAATAAATAATTTATTTTTTTACTATTAATCTAATGTCGTTAGTAATTTAAAAAGTAATTAATACAATCTTTTTACCAATCCTAGTAAAGATTGCACGTGCCCTATGACTACTATGGCTCATTTCTTCTGTATAGATGGTGAAAGTATAACCAAAACCAATAGACAAGAAGAAATGCCCCTATGCTTCTTGAGATTTCAATGAAGCATGGAATTGTCAACTGTAAATTGCATAACTTCGAAGGGCATTTTTGTCATTTCGGTAACAAAATATATTCTAGTCGATCGGACAAGGAAGCCATCCTTAAGCGATTTCTTAGCTGGTTTCTTCGTCTTCCAAAACTGGTTTCTCATGGTCTTCGGTGGTTTTGCCGAGTGAAACCGTTTCAGAGAGAGAAACATCTCGAGAGAGAGAGAGAGAGAGAGAGAGAGAGAGAGAGAGAGGGTTTTGAACTGGATAGCTGAAGACCGCTCTATAAGAAAATTGGTTTACAGAAAGTCGTCTGGTTTCTTAGAGAGAGAGAGAGATGGGAGCTTAAAATGCTTTGTCTTTTCCCTCTTTTGCATTGAATTTCTATTCCTTTTCCTTCTCTCTCTCTCTCTCTCTCTCTCTCTCTCATTTTTATCCACATAGCAACATCTCTTCAATAATAAGTAATAACCGACTCTTTCCCTCTCTCTAGAATAATTTATATGAATATATGATGTGAATCGGATTCAGAAGATGATCGTCTTCGTCAGAGTTGATCAGAAAAGAGCACCAGAAGGAAGTTTCTCCATTAATGGGGTTTTCAAGAGCTGTTGTTGAAGCGGCCGAGCAAGAAAGCAAGCTTCTTGTTGGGTCTACTTTCATGGCTTCCAATAAAGGAAAAACTAACCAGCAACTCATTCAAGAGCAGCAGCTTCATCATCATCCTCATATTTCTTACGGGATGATTCAGTCTTCGTCGTCGTCGTCATTCAGTATTCCTGCCGGAAACTTCATGTAATTTTCTGCACACAAAAAAAAAATCAAACCTAGAAAACCCCTTTTTGACATGTTCTAAAATTTTCGATTTACAATTCTCGTATTTTTTAATTGGATTTTTAGTTTTTTCTAGGTTTTTTTTTTTTTTTGAATTTTGCGTTTGTGTTTGTGGGAATAAGCAGAAGCAAAGATCAAGGAGCTTATGATTTGGGTGAGCTAGATCAGGCCTTCTTTCTTTTTCTTGATGGACAAGATCCCTCAGTTGTCCAAGATCAAATGCGTGAGTTCTCTCTCTCTCTCTCTCTCTCTCTCTCTCTCTCTCTCTCTCTCTCGCTCTCCAATATACAAAGTCATTTTCCTTTCATTTTATGTTTATTTTGTAAAGAAGATTCTTCGGAAAAGGGCGGGTCATGAGAAAAGTATGTTCAACAGATTAAATCATTGTAGTACTTTCTTTGACCGGATCCTTGCAGAAGAAAATTTTTCATTTTCAAGAACAAAAAAGTTCCTTTTTTTTCTGCCCATTTTGATTTCAATTGTTTATCGTTATTTAGAGTTTTTTTTGTTATATATCCATAATGTCTAGTACAGATCATGACTTCTAACAAACTCCTTGTCATGAATTTCATGCCAGTTCTGATTGTTCTGAAAAGGGCTCAGAATCGGGATTCGTATTGTCAGCCTTGTCCATTTGTGTTTTTCTTTTTTCTGTTTTGTTTGCAGAGAACCCACAAATGGATGACCCTTCCAAATACCCTTCCATGGCTCATAATCTCTCTCTCTCTCTCTCTCTCTCTCTCTCTCTCTAGACTTTTAAATATCATTTATATGGTATTAATTGATAAGTATTAAAATTTTTGTCCTCTGATACTTTATTTATCATTGTATCAATTAATATTGTTCACCCATAGATAACATAACCTTATTATCAATATTATTACTCTATCCAATATAGTAGTTTAGAACTCTGTTATATATATATATATCTATTTCGCTCTATGTTTGTATCAATTAATGACTAGTGAGGATTTGTTGGTGCAGAAGACTCCGAGATGAGGCCACCAACTTTGAACATTTTCCCTTCTCAGCCTATGCATGTAGAACCATCATCGATCAAGGTTTCTAATAAGAGTTTGTGGTTTGGTTTCCATTCTTGCTTGTAAGGTATTTTTTATATGAATTTTTTAATGGGTTTTTGTTTTGTGTTTGGTAGGGAAGTGTTGGATTAGTTTCTCCAGCAACCTGTGATTCAAAGAGGCCATCTGATCAGTCTGAGCCTTCCATGGAGATGGACTTGTCCAACCCAAAAAATGATGTTGCTTCTGGTCCTGAACCACCAACCAAAGCTATGAAGGTAGGACTTTCCTAGAGTAAAAAGATTTTACATATATATATATATATATATATATATCTTAAGGTTTTTAGTAATAATGATATTTATTAATGTATTGTCACTGTTTGATATCATTGATGCATAGTCGTATTATTAATATCGATACTTACTAATTTATCGATATTGTTTGATATCAATTGATAATTTGATACATAATCGTATTATTAACACCGAAACTGTGATACTGATACTACCAATTAGCATTCTGATGTATATATTTATATATATTTAGTAGTTTCTTCTAGACTGTGATTTGCGTTTACTTTTTGTGGCAGCGTGAAGGAATCCGCAGAGGTCCAACATCAAGTTCGGATCAGGAAGGACCCAAAACACCAGACCCCAAGGTAGCTACTTAATTTGGTTCTTTCGGATTTTAAATCGTGATATCAAAATATGTACCCGACACAATTAAATATTTATTAATATTAAATAGTATTGATCAAGTAATTAATACATTGATAAATATCAATATTAAATGTCCAAAATACCATCTAATGCATATACAATATATTAAAACCCATATCTAAAATCCTATTAACAGTCAAAGTGTACTTGTATATCCATATTTATATACTTACACTTCCCATATTCTATGATAATATATTAAAATATGTTCCATTCATTTGTGAGCAGACATTGAGGAGACTTGCTCAGAATAGAGAGGCAGCAAGGAAAAGCAGGCTCAGGAAAAAGGTCTGTCCAAAGAAAATAACTGAGTTTCTTCTCTTAGCAAACATCAGTATTTAAAATCTAAAATTTCATTATGTATTAACTGAAATATAGGTGGTGTTTGGTATTACTGAAATTAGTCACTTATAAATTGAAGTTAGTAGCAGAAGTTGTGAATATTTTATAAAGATTGTGACTTATGATTAAGATAAAATAAAAATTTATAAATTATAACAGAAGTTGCAATATATAAAATTCAGAAAATAACCATAAAACTCAGAAGTTGCAATAGAAAAAGAAGTTTTATAAGTCGTAATAGAAGTTGGAATATATAAAACTCAGAAAATAACTATAAATTTTATCTTTATGTGTTTGTGTATATATATATGTGCTTCTTGTTCAAGCCAGACTTCTAGTTATTCCCTTATTCCATGAATTTCACTGCTTAGATTAGATTATTCTGCCATTACAGGCTTATGTTCAGCAGCTAGAGTCAAGTAGGATCAAGCTTACCCAACTTGAACAAGAACTACAAAGGGCTAGAGCTCAAGTGAGATTGCTCTTCAATTCTTGTGTTTTTTTCATGAAATTAATACACATTTCTAAAACTTGGGTTTTTCTTTTTCTTTTTCTTTCATTTTCTTCCATTTTCCCCTTCAGGGTGTGTTTTTTGGGGGAGGTGCTCTTCTAGGAGGTGACCAGGGCCTCCCAGTCATCAACAACATAACCCCAGGTGTTATTCAAATCTCAACTACAATTATTTTAACTCTTTCTTTACCTAATTTCTGGTCCATCCAACTGGCTTTTCTCTCTCTCTCTCTCTCTCTCTCTCTCTCTCTCTCTCTCTCTCTAACTTTTGAATATCAGTCTTTATGTATCGTATCAATGTACGTATAGTATATACATAACGAAATTTTACACTTTCAATACCAATACTTATTTATGTATCAACTGATGTTGTCTAATATTAACCAATGTATAGTGATATGCATTCGAACACTGCAATTTATAACCCGTCTTTCATTTCCATGCCTTCTAGATGCGGCGGTCTTTGACATCGAGTATGCAAGGTGGCTAGAAGAACACCACCGGCTCGTGGGCAAGCTCCAAGCGGCGATGCATGAGCATGTACCGGAGAATGAGCTCCGGCTCTTCGTGGAAAATTTCTTAGCACACTATGACCAGATGATGAACCTCAAAAGCATGGTCATCAAATCCGACGTGTTTCATATTGTTTCCGGCATGTGGAAGAGTCCGGCAGAGCGGTGCTTCATGTGGATGGGAGGTTTCCGGCCGTCTGATGTCATCAAGGTATCCATATTCCAAACCCTAGCTGGCTTCAAGACGGTTATGAAAATATATTTTTCGAGAACCATAGGATGAGGAAGCAATTAAACAGTAATGCTTGTGTGCACACTAAAAAAAATGTCAAAGAAAATTACAAGACGTTAAAAATAAATATTATAAGATTTTTCACTAAATTATTTAATTCAACTAAAAAGTTGCACGATATTGGATTTAGAGACCCCGAGTTTTTAAAAGACTCGACTTTATAGAGGTTGAAGATAACTTATTTTGGATGATCTTTCAAAAAATATTTAATACATTCGTATTTTTGCATTTAAATTATTCTATTTGGACTAACAATATACTTTTTATTTTAGTTTTTGGGAGTAAAATTGACTTTTTATTAAGAGTATTATAATCATTTTATTTAAGAAAAAGTCAAATTATTTTGAATGTGGGTAGCTTTTTTTTTCTTGAAAACTATGTGAAAAAAATTAGTCGACTTTTTTTAGAATGCCAATTATTGTTTAAAATCTATTTTTTATTATAAGAAGTTAGCTTTTTACATACCTCAGACAGAGAGAAAAAAAGCAGGTGCAAGAAAGAAGTTAGCTTTTTACCCTATTTGGTAACGTTTATAATTTTTTTTTTTATTTATAATAAATAAAAATATATATTTTTATTTATTTTTATAAATAAAAAATAAAAACAAAAATATGTTTGACACAAATATTTAAAAAGTAATAGTTCGAGACTGCTGATGAAAGTAGTTGTTGAAGGTGGTGATCGAATGAAATATTCGGAGATAGTGACCAGAGATGTTAGCAGGCAATAATAACAAAAGGTAGCAATGATGGTCGGAAGTGGTGGCCATATGTGATCGTTGAAGGGCATGGACCGAATGTGGCGATAAGAGCTAGTGGTTATAGGTGGTGACCGGATGGTAGTTGTTGAAAGAGATGACCGAATGTATTAGTTGGGACTGATAATAAAAGATAGCGATAGTAGTCAGAAGTGGTAGTCAGAGGGAATGGTCATATAAGGTGGTTGAAGATAGTGACCGAAAACATGGTGGCCGGAGAAGGTGGTTGGAGGTGGTAGTCAGAGGGAGTGGTCGATGTGGTAGTCGGAGTTGGTGGTCGATGTGGTGGCAAGAGGTGGTAAAAAAAAGATAGAATAAAAATTTATTAACAAAATAAGAAAAAACACATTTTTTTTGTTTTTAAGAATTTAGTAAAATTTGAAAACTATTTCTTATTTTTTGAAAACAAAAATAATTATCAAATATATTTTTTATTTACAATTAATTTACAAAAAATATTTAAAAACAAAAATAGAACACATAAACATTACCAAACAAGACTTTACTGTTCGATAAAACTTCAACACAAAAGTGATTGGTGTTACTTTATCACCCAATCACAATGAAAGAAGGCACCATATGTCAAATACTCCCATTGGATGCAAAAATCACCACATATACCATACCTACTTGAAAATGGATTACGCATTGCAGAAATAAAAAAACAAAACTCTTGCAGGTGAAAGAGTGGTTAGATAATCCCATATTATTTGGATATTTAACGAGTGATATATAATAAGTCTTTACTTAAGAATTTAAACATTTATTTATTTATTTATTTATTTTTACTCTTTGAATTGAATGAAAATTGCTCTTCAGATTAGGTTTAGATTCAAAACAAGCCAACCCTGG
>JAULJZ010133743.1:0-10830 GCA_032270985.1 Heliamphora pulchella | reverse complement strand
GCTCCTAAAATCCCTCAACAAAATGGAGTTATTGAGAGGAAGAACAGGATATTAGAAGAAAATGGCTAGAACCATACTCTGTGAAAAATAATCTACCATGATACTTTTGGTCCGAGACTGTCAATACCGCTTGTTTTATCATAAACAAAGTTATGATACGAGTTTCTCTCAAGAAAATTCCATATGAGTTATGGAATGGAAGAAAATCTAATATCTGCTATTTTTGCACCTTTAGGTGAAAATATTTTATTTTGAACAACAACGAAGAACTTTTGGGTAAGTTCGACACAAAAGATGATGAAAGTATTTTTCTAGGATAATCTTTATCTAGCAAATTTTATAGAATTTTTAACAAAAAGATCTTAGTTGTTGAAGAATCTATATATATTTTTTATGAAACTAATTTTGGTTCTTTAACGAATTTTTATGAAGACAACTTAGTTGACATAGAAAAATGTGTTAAAGATATCTTCATCAAAGAAAAAGAAGAACCGAATCAAGAGGAAACTTCAAATCCTCAACAAATTGAAGTCTAACAGGCTACTGGATCTTCAAATCCTGAAAATTCAGATTTGCCTAAGGAGTTGAGGTATGCTCATGATCACCTAAAGGATCTTATCATTGGTGATCCATCTCAAAGTATCAAAACTCAATTCTCTATATAATCTTTATAGTAATTTAGCATTTTTTTCCAAACTGAACTAAAATATTTTGAAAAAGTCAAAAATGATGCATTTTATACCTTAGCTATGCAAGAAGAGGTTCATCAATTTGAAAGAAATAAAGTTTAGATTTTAATCCCAAGACCTATGGAACACTCTATCATCGGTACAAAATGAGTTTTTAGAAATAAAATGGATGATAATGAAGTAATTCTTAGAAACAAAGCATGATTGGTAGCCCAAGATTACAATAAAAAACAATGCATCAATTTTGATGAAATTTTTATTCTTGTGGCTAGACTTGAAGCAATTAGGATGTTGCTTACTTTTGCATACTTTAAAAATTTTAAACTCTATCAAATGGGTGTCAAGAGTGTCTTTTCAAATAGTTTTATGTCGGAGATAGTTTTTGTGAAACAACATCCTAACTTTGAAAATTTAGATTTTTCAAACCATATTTACAAACTTACCAATGCTCTTTATGGCTTAAAGCAAGCACCTAGAGTATGGTATGAAAGGTTAAGAAAATTCTTAATTGAAAATGAGTTTTTAAAGAAAAAATTGATACCACTATTTTCATCAAGTCTCAAGAAAATGACATGCTAGTTGTCCAAATTTATGTAGAAGACATTATTTTTAGTTCAACTAACGAATCTCTTTGCAAGAAAACTTTACTAAGTGTATATAGGTAGAATTCGAGATGAGTATAATAGGTGAGCTCAACTATTTTCTTAGATTTCAAATCAAACAAATTCAAGAAAGAATCTACATTAATCAAGCTATGTACATACGGGACATATTGAAGATGTTCGACATGCTAAAAGCAAAATCTATGAAAACTCTGATGTGTCCTACAACAAAGCTTGACAAGGACGAAGATGGCATAGCAGTAGATGAAAAGCGATATAGATGTATGTTGGATCTCTATTATATTTAACTGCTTGCCTTCCTGATATTATGTTCAGTGTATGGATGTGGGCAAAATTTCAATCAAATCCTAAAGAATCACATGTGATCGTTGTTAAGCGCATCTTTAGATAACTCTTAGGTACAGAAAATCTAGGATTATTCTATTCTAGAGGAATAGCCTTTGAGTTGTTTGGCTATTCAGATGTTGATTTTGCCAAATGTAAAATAGATAGAAAAAATACAAGTGAAATCTGTCAATTCTTAGTACACTCACTAATCTCTTGGTTCAGCAAGAAACAGAACTCAGTAGCCTTGTCTGCAGCCGAAGCTGAGTACATAGCAACTGAAATCTGTTGTGCACAAGTTCTTTGGATGACAAAACAACTAGAAGACTATAATTTTTGTTAGTTCTAGGCAATCCAAGAGGAGGGTGAATTGGGTCTTAAAAAATTTAAATAATATTTAAGACCTTTTTGAAATTTTTTTAATAATGCAAATAAATATAGCAAAACAAGCAAGAATTAAAGCAATGCAAATATTAAAAAGGTTAGGGATAGAAAGAGAACCAGGCACCAAGAATTTTATAGTGGTTCGGCTTCTTCTAAATCTACGTCCACTCATCAAGTTACCATTTGAGTATTTTCATTATAGAGAATGCTTCACGGGCGCATTCCAAACCTTTACAACTTCAAGATTTCGCTTGAGTTATCCGAATGTTTATGGACACATTTAAAAGCCTAACACAGTTCCAAGAAGATCCTATGAGAATAATCTCATATTTTCTTCTAATTTCTCTTGAACTCTTCTTTGATGAGATTCACTCGCTCACTCAAACGATAAATAGTGATTCACACTTAAATACAATAAATGAGAAAATTAATGAGAAACACTCACTATCTTTACAGAAATTGATTTATAATAAATGAGAAGGTAAAGAGAGATTAGAAGTAATAGCTAGAGTTTCAGCAATAAATGTGAGCTTGAAGATTCTGAGTTTGATTCAAGCAATAGAACAGTAATTGTAAGTTTCTAGTAAGTTTAAATGCTGAGAAGTTACTCTTTGTATAAACTCTTATGTATTCATGACCAGTGGAGGTAGGTAGGGGCATTAAATGCCAAAAATTTAACTGTTAAAGTCTGCCGCGAATTTGTATTTGTGTCGCAGGTATTGACACAAAAGCCTTTGGTGTCGACACTAAATGTCCAGGGCGGGGATATTCAAGTGATTGGGTCGACACAATTTTTTTGAGGTGTCAACACGAATTCTGTAAACTTCTTCACCAACACCACGGTGTCGACACCTTTGGGTTTGGTGTCGACTCAATTGAACTTCAGCTTCTGGGAGGAGGCACTTTGTGTCGATTCAATTCTTCTTTGGTGTCGACACTAAATTTTGTAGGAACTTTCAGTATATTTGTGTCGACACGTTTGAACTTTGGTGTCAACACCAAAATTCTTCAGGCGAGTTCGGGACTTTTGTGTCTACTCATCTTCTATTTTGTGTCGACACCCAAAATCTGCTGGTGACCTTGGTTCTTTTGTGTCAACACATTTTCCATTTGTGTCGATCCAAATTTCCTGATATCAAAAGTGAGAAACACTTTTGTGTCGACATAAATTCAATTTGTGTCAACTCATTTTGAGTTCTGAGAGTTTCGGCTCTTTTGTGTTGATACAAAAGTTATTTGTGTCGACACTAAACTTTGATATCTGAAAGCAACTTCATAAAACTATTAAGGTGTCAAACTATTTGATCAAAGGTGTTGACACACTTGATATGCTTCAAGTATTCTTAACCTTTAAAGTGTTTGACTTAATTTTCAATTGGGGTTTAATACAGAATATTCTCATTCAAGAATACTTAAATATTTTAATCCTTTTGAGAGATAAATCATTTCTTTTGGGTAAAAGTGTCAACTCAAATGTTTAAAATGTATTAACACTTTTATTTTAGAAATATAAATATTATCCTTTTAAATTCATTTATTCTTAAAAAATGTATTATTAAAATCATCAAAATCAAAATAAAAAGTCCTTGAACTAATAGTTTTTGTTTAAATCATATCTCTATAAAATGTGATAACATAAGTGCCATAAATATATTCAAAAATTCAATACAACACTCCAAAACCAAGCATATTGAGTTAAGATATCATTTTATAAGAGATTATGTGCAAAAAGGTAATATCAAACTCGAATTCATAGATACAGATTATCAACTAGTTGACATTTTCACAAAACCTTTAAATAGAGAAAGAATATGCTATATTAGAACAGAACTTGGTATGCTACGTGCTCCTAATTTATGATTAATATGTCATACTAACTATATCTTTTCAATGCTATTGATATTTTTCATTGATGTGTGAAAAGTATTGACACCACTTGAAAAAGTATCAACACATATGTGCTGAGTTGACTGAAAAACTATATGGAAGAGACACTGCGAGAAAAAGTGTCAACTCCTTTCAGTATAGTGTCGACTCAAATTCGTTTTCTGACTCTCGATAAATTTGGATCGATCTAAAACTAAATCGTGTCGACTCAAAACAGCCGAAAGTGTCGACATTATGGTTTCATTTTGGCATTATGGTTTCTGACCCGTTTGTGTTTGGGCAGTTTTAGTGGATCGTGGTATCTCAAAATGATTGTTTGTGGGCGTTTTGCGTGACCCGAATTTTTGGGGCGTAACATAAAATAATTTATATATTATTATTTTCTATTATTCTCGATTTTTATTAAAGGAATTCTGGATTGAATTGAAACGAATCTTTTTTTCGTAAGAATAGATATTTTATAATTTTATATTTTATATTTCATTTTTAACGTCATTTTAACAATTTGAGTCTAAACTAATATACTAAATAAAATAGAAACAGTTTAATCTAAAAAAATAATATAAAATTATAATTACTGCATTCTAATACAAAAGGAATTAAATATTTAACGATAGCGCATCATTAGAAATGGGGGTTTCAAAAAAAAGGATTACTTATTTTCTTTGTGATCGACTACCGCTGCATTAAATTGCCTATCTTTATATTTAAGGGCTTCTTGAAAAGTAACTTAAAACTAGCTTTTTGGATTTTTGCACTTTTAGTCAATAAGTTAAAATTGAGTTAAAAAAAGTTGTTTGGTGAATTAATTTTAAGTTTAGCTTTTTAAAAAACCAGTTAATTGAGTAAAACGTTATTTTTATTTTGTTTTTTGTTCAAATTAAACCGTATTACCCTTTAATATAATTAATTATAATGATTATATATAGTTGCATTAGTAATAAATAAGTAATCAAATAAGAGTATTATTATCTTTTAAAGTGAAATAAAATATTCTAAAAAATAATATATTATAATATAGTTTTTTAACTTTTTCATTTTTTACCTTTATTGCCAAACGGATTATATAAGTGTTTTTTTTTTTTTACATTTTTAGTCAAAAAGCTTAAAAGTCAAATTTACTAACCAAGACCTTTTCCAATTTCAAACTTGTGGGTAACAATTAAGGTTAAACTTGTTTGAATTATGCATTTGACAAACTTAGTTGTTTTGAGCTTTAAAATTAGAGAACAAAAAATGAACTCAAACTAAACTGTTTTTGCACATTGGTTCTAATTTAGTTCCACAACACGATAGTCCACTCCTTATTCCAAAATTTCTAAAACCATTACTATTGATTCAATTATTAGATTCGCTTGGAACCAAACTAATCCAATCCGTGTGCCCCCATAATAACAATAGTTTAAACCATTCATGGTAGACTTCAAAAAAAACAAAGAAAAATACTATTCACACAAAAGTTCAATTTGATTAGACATCAATAGTTATATGAAACAAATTATATTTTGTTTTAAAAATAAATAATTCTCACTCAAAATAAACTGTTTAAGTTTAAATTGTTTATTTTATAAAACAAAATACAATTTTCCACTTCGTTCTCCATCAAAGCCCAGTCGGTGAGCACAAACCGAGCTATTTCTTTAGCCCTCTCATCAGAAATCATAATCCTTCTGTAAAAAAATCACCAGGCTTTCCCGGATGTCCATTTGATATTGCCTCCTTGCTAATCTGCTTCTCTTAGAAGCCCGCCCCTGAAAGTGCAAAACAAATGCAAACCAAAGAGATTCAATATCTATTATAGGTATCCCTTGAATCATCTTCCACTGCAAAACTCTTTTATCTCCAGTATCATCTTCAACACTTGCCCCATCAATGGTCTCTGTTCCGGTGACATGGAGCTACAAATGCCGGCTACCTCGACCAGCATTCCAAGCTGGTTATCCTCCCCATCATCGTCTTCCCTCATTGCTCGAACCCAATCTCGCATATCGATGGGCGCGAGAAATGGATGTTGCGATGGAGGCTTACCTGTTAGAAGCTCTAGTAAGAGAAAGCCAAAGGCATAGACGTCAGACTTGGAAGTGGCTTGACGGCCGGATTTGCGGATCTCGGGGGCTTTGTAGCCTTCAGAATCGGGATCACCACCGGTCGAAGAAGAGTCTGCAAGGACAGCTAGGCAGTAGTCTGTGAGGCAAGCCTCGAAATCAGAACCAAGGAGGACATTGGTTGACTTCAGATTCCCATGGATAAGCCTTGATGACCGATGAATGTAAGCAAGGCCTTGGGCTACATCTTCTGCTATCTTCAAGCATGAGGTCCAGTGCAGCGGTTTCGCCCTAGTTGATCTTGAACCTTTTTACATTTGCATCTAAATTCAGTTGCACAGACCAATGGACAAACGGGAATTTGAATAATTAAACAAAATAAAAAGTGCAAAGAGTAGTCGGTGCCTTTTTCTCATTGCATTTTCTCATCTACTAGACACACGCAAGTGGATTCCACATGAATGTGAACCCACTAGGTTGGGGTCTAGTCGCTGCAGCTAAGAAAATGCAGATAGAAAAAGTTTTAGCTGCAGAGAGAAAAAGGCAGAAAATGTAGCATTATTCATATAGAAAAAAAATAATCTGATCTTCATTCTCTCAATGGAAGTTACTTCTAATCAGACCAAGAATTCAGCCAGCAATCTTCTAGTTGGAAACTACATTCAAGAAAGACATCATAGTAAAGCTGGTACATGACTAGATGAGGCCACACAATATTGAAGAGGTCCCACCGAAAATAGCAAAATATGAAAAGAATGGAGTAGAAATGTAAATTCTTTTTTGCAAAAAGGGCATCAACAAAATATAGAATGCTTCGTCGCAGAGAATAAATTTAAATTTATCCAAGAAAAAAATATACAGTAGGGAAGCATAGGGTGCATTTAATGTGAATGAGAACCCTTATGATTTACATCACGACTAACACTGGGCTAAATTTCTCATACTTCTCCAAATGTCAACATCAAATTGAGGTGGAAGAGGGAAGAAAAATACAAGAAACTAGTTTTTAAGTTAAAAAAGCAATCCTACGCTTATTCATGTGCTTCCCATTTAACAGAGAAGCTCTGAATCCAACTTTTGGATAGAGACATTGTTAGGATAATCATCTCCAAAGGAATAACCAAACAGTGTACTTAATCGTCGCTGAACTATACGTTCTTCATGCCAAAGAGAAGAGGAACCAAAAACATCAATGCACATACCCGCCAAAAGAGAGAAAAAAAGAACACGTCATGCTACAGGATTTTGAGAATCAACACAAAACAAAAGCTAGCAAACAAATAAAGCCATATTACCCAGTGCAGTGTCATCAATCTTGAGGGAAACTAGGAAAAAGAATATGTAAATGCTAAATTCCAGTTGCATATGGACCAAGAGGCTGCGTTCAGAATTCAAAAGTGTCCTGAATTTCTACCATTTCACCCCAAAATATATCGAAAATTATTTTAGATGACAACCAACCATTCTAAGGTCCTGTGTCCTGGGTCTAGTGGCTTGTGAGTGATATCCACCATTTGTTGTTCTCCACTGGTGTAAGTGGCAACACTTCCTTCATTATTCATTATTTCTTTTTCCCCAAAAAGTGAATTCTTAATGCTAACAATGATGCCATTAAGCCACTGTCAAGTTGGTACCAATCAGCTATTTTCTTTATTTTCTTAAAAGAAGAAAAATACCTTAATGGGAATGTGAAATCGAGAATACCCCAAATAATTTGAAATTATTTAACTAGGCAACACCTCAGGCCAACCCTTAATAGAAATTACATACTTGTGTAATAATACTGCAAACTAAAGTAATCCAAATCCACATATCACTTTCTATGAAGGGAGTTTACAAGGTGGTGTAAATAAATGAGTTAGTGGTTGTTCATCATGATTACCAGTTTCTCCACCATGTTTATCACTTTCCCAATAACCCTCTATATCTTGGAATGCTTTACGTAAAGTTTGTCACTCTCATCTTTATGCCTTGAGGCCTACATAAAGATTACCAGTCAAGATGAAATTGCGGGCACTTGAATGATACTGAAGACCCATCCTTGATAGTTCCTCAAAGAACTATTTGTTTAACAATATTCTATATTCCATTGAGTATCTTTTATACATTTCCTTTAGTTTTATAACACAATGATTATGAATGTTCAATTTAAGGACAACCCCACAATGGAAATTAAGAAAACCGCACAACACCTCTACAAATGGTCATTTGAGCGACCTATTACTGGATAATTCATGGGTAGAGAGACAGAGTGGGAACTGTTCCAGTTACCAATAAGTTTTATTAAATGAAGATATCTAAATCTTGGAGTAATCAAAATTTATGACGATTCGCTCGCTACAACAATTGTGTTACTGTTTTAGAAAATGTTGTATAAGTGAGTGGATCTCTTGCAAAATTGCAATTATGAATATTGGTTCTTGTACCCACTTTTGTTAAGAAATGGATTTTTGTATAGCATTACTCCTAGTATTAGGATTTGATTGTATAGTATCTCAATTCTCAACACACCATGCCAAAAACTTCTCCTCTCTTATTCTATTGAAAAATCGTCAAGCCTATATTAGACGCTCACTCAACACCGAGATTGTCCGCAGCAAGCGCCGAGGTGGTACCCATCTAAACTGAACGAACTCTGCAACGGATGCAACCAAAAAGAGTTCGTTTGGAGCTCACACTATAACCTATCCAGCTCAGTGGGCACCACAGTCCCACACTCAAAATCAGTAATATTGGCACGTTAACGAGTCAGAAATTCTGTCCTAATAATTCTGTCAGAATTTTGTTTTGGTCAGGAAAAATGGAAACGAAATCGTTGGCAATGTACAGTTATAGTTCTAGTTCACCGAGTCAGAATTGAACCCAGCCGCCCAAATCAGTGAGTCAAAACGGCATAACCAAAGCAAGAAGCAGTAGACAGAGAGCTTTACCGTGGATGAGATTGAAGAGACTACCGTTCGGTTGGTAGTCGTAGATGATGAGCCTCTCTTCTTTCGCCTGAAAGTAGGCTCTGACCGGTACCAAACTGGGGTGTCTGAGTCCTCCCACCGACTCCATGTGCCGATCGAACATCTCGGCGCTAGTAATCGCCGTCTTGCCGGCGTCGAGCCTCTTGACGGACACTACAAGATGATTGCCCATCACTGCCTTGTACGTAGTCCCAATCGTGCCCCGCCCAAGCAACTCCGCCGAAGCCCTCATTAGCAGCTCCAAAGTGTACATCGGCGTGTCACCTCCGCAGAAAATCAAATTCCTGCTTTTCTGCCCTGGTGGTAGAGCACTTTCCACTTTCTTCTCTTTTAATTCTACTTCGTTATTTATAACTTCCGTTTGAATTGTAAGGGCGCTCGATGTATTTACAGCTTCGGAGTTGAATGCTTCTGATTTCGAGTGATTTCGATGTTCTCTCTGCTTCTTGAATAATGCGAAAAGGGATAGAGTGGCGGCAAATAGGATCAGAGCTCCAATAACGAACCCTAGAACTACCCCGACTCTCTTGTGCTGCTTCGAAGGCGGCGGTGATAGAACGACGCTTTGTGACTGTTCGTTCTGATGGAAGGGTGGCGCAGGCGGAGGCGAGGCGGATGCACCGGATGAGGAATTGAAGAATGGAGGAGGAGAGCGACATTCTTTCTTGATGATCTCGCCGCAGAGGTTAGGATTCCACGAGAAGCAAGAAATGCCGAATCGCGACAGAGTCGCCGTCACCGGTATTGCTCCGGTGAGGTTGTTATTCGAGACGTTGAAAACCGTGAGAGAGGACTGGTTAAACGCCGGAATTGTGCCGTTGAAGCGGTTGGAATCGAGGCGCAGGTAGTTGAGCCGGTCCAGGCCCGTTATATCGGCCGGGATTGAACCGGTGAAGTTGTTGCCGGAGAGATCGAGAACGAGAAGACGGTGAAGAGAGAGAATCGAGCGCGGAAACGTACCGGAAAACGAGTTGTGGTCGAGAAACAGAGACCTGAGGTTGACGAGTCCGGCGAGGTCAGGAATCGGGCCCCGAAGCGAGTTGTTCTTGAGACTGAGGACTCGGAGCTGGTCGAGCCAAGTCAAGGTGTCGGGAGCGAAGGCCCCCCGGAGGCCGAAACCTCGAAGCACGAACCGCACGACTCGGCCTTCCACGCACTTCACGCCTTGCCATTGACAGTAGTCGAAGCGATCATTGAGCGTGTACAGAAGTTTTCCGTCCAAGTCGGCTTTGGTCTGAAACGAGAGAAGCGCGACCGCGTCGGAGGGAAGCATTAAGCTCACCGGCGGCGGAGGCGGCGACCGGGCGGCGTATAGAGTGGTGGTGGCGGTGGGGGGCGGAGAGAGGGTGAGGAAGAGGAGGGAGAGAAAGTGTCCGAGGAGAGAGACAAAAAGTGTAGGCATCTGCATTATTGACAGAGAACGTGAAAGAGACTTGTGGATTTCACTCTGCGTTTTTGGTTCCTTTTCCTTTTTTCTTTTTCCTTTTTCCTTTTTCTTTCACTGAGCTGATCGGTTTTCGAGGAAAGGAAGGAAAAGAAAGAAGAAAGTACCTGTGCTGCGAAGCAGCTGGCTTGCTCTGTTGCTTGCTTGTTTGAATTTAGGGTAAATTAGATTCACCTCTCTCCTGAGGTTTCTAATAAAAGTAGATATATTAATTTAATTTTTTTTATTTTTTTATTTTTGATATTTTTATATATTTATTTTAAAGTGTTTATTTCTAAACTCTAAATAATAAAAAATAAATAATTTTAATTAAATTTTTATAAATTTCACTAAAGGCAAATAGTTTTTTAAAAGACTCGTGTCATACAAAAATGCTTAATGCTATGTTGAAATGTCTAAAAAAAAATTTAACGTATAATTATTTTTTATTTTAAAACTCTAATATTTGGGATGACGTTTAGATAT
>JAULJZ010133732.1:0-10830 GCA_032270985.1 Heliamphora pulchella | reverse complement strand
ACCATAGGAAACCAATCGAAAACCAAGGACCCAACCACCAACACATCATAACCCAGACCAACACACGCCCAACACGAGCCCACACAAGCTCAACAAGGCCAAAAAAACCCCTAAAGTCCTCACACGACCAAAGAAAAAGGGTTCAACACAACCAGCAAAAGTGTCGACACAAACAAAAAATGTGTCAACACAAACAGAGAAGGTGTCGACACAAACAGCCTAGGTGTCGACACGAACAGAGAAGGTGCCGACACAAACAGCGGAGGAGTCGACACAAACATAGCAGATGTCGACACAAACAGCGGAGGTGTCAACACAAAAAAATCGAGAGTTTAGGCAACACATGCAGAGAACAAAAGTGTCGACACCAACAGAATAAGTGTCGACACCAAGGTGTCGACACAAACAGAAAATGTGTCGACACAAAACAACCGCAGCAAAGATAACCCAAACAGAAAGAAAATGTGTCAACACAAACAGCAGAGGTGTCGACACAAACACAACAGAATTAGATTTTTCAACTAAGGAACTGGGCAACGGCAGAAAGCAAGCCCTAGCTATGGAATAAGCTTCTCAACTCCAAATTAAACTATCTAAACACCCCTTTAACAACTCACGAACATACACAAGCCCAAAACTACCACAAAACCTCGAGAGAAACACTCGAAATCCGTTTCCATCCAACCAAAAACACCCAAAACGATTTTAAACCAAAATCCAACTTATAAACCGATTTTTCATGCATTTTTAAATGGTAAAAACACACACAATTACACGTAGCACCCTTATAAGACATGAGAGTCTAAGATCCTACATCGATGAATTAAAAACTTAACACCTCGAACCACGTGCAAAAACAAATGTCGCTCGAATGAAATTTCGTTCGGATGGATGCATAGCTCACCGTGTCAATAGCAAGGATCCGCTGTTGGATCATCGAAAACCAAGCTCCGGGCCCCTGAGAAGTTAGGGAGAAGGCAGAGCTTTTGATTTGGAAAAAGGAAACTTAGCCACCAAGTTATGAAAATATCTTTTCCAAAATATTTAAACCTAGATATTTATAGACCACGAAAAATATCTTCTTTTTTTTAAAACCCACATCACAACGTCAAACGACCCTGGGAACCAACCCCACATGCATATCTAACCCCGATCATGCGTCAAAACGCATATAAACATGCAAAATCAAAAACGAAAAACACACGTCGACAAACACCGAAAAATAAAACCGGTTAGGGTCTCACACTCCATCTCAAACTGCCAAGCAGCACCTCTCTTCTCGCCAAAATACTCTACCATGTGAAGAACGGATTTGAACCAAGCTGAGCCTCTAAGAATGAGGATGAGGAGAAATACTTCGCCTTGAGGAATCTACTTGTGAGTGAATTTGGATTTGTCACCATTCTCCAGCGTTGTTTAGCTAGCAAACCAAGGTTAAAAGCTTCTAAGTTTCTGAATCACATACCTCTATGTGCTTTACTGGAGCAAAGTCCTTCCCACCTTTTGCAATGAATTTTTCTAGCATTTGTGGAGCCTCCCCACCAAAAATTCGCAAGGACCGTCGATACCTCATCACATAAAGAGCTTGGTATCTTGAAGATGGACATGGTATACGGTTGTATTGCTTGGGCCACTACCTTAATGAGAACCTCTCTTCTTGCTTGAGACGGCAGCTTCTCCTTCCATCCTTGGATCGCCTTTCGAATTCTTTCCTTTACGCTATTGAATATCTCCTTCTTTGAATGGCCAACCATAATTGGGACACCCAGGTATTTTCCATGCTCATCCACCA
The DNA here is from genome assembly GCA_032270985.1 of Heliamphora pulchella. Taxonomy (NCBI): domain Eukaryota; kingdom Viridiplantae; phylum Streptophyta; class Magnoliopsida; order Ericales; family Sarraceniaceae; genus Heliamphora; species Heliamphora pulchella. The sequence continues at coordinate 9,038 of JAULJZ010133732.1, read as the reverse complement.
TGGTGATTCCCAAAATATTCTTCACATCAGAGATAGTCATTGCAGAAGTATTCTTACTAAAAGAGATTGTTGATTTTCTAAAGTTCACTTTTTGACCTGAGGCTTCTTCATATTCTTCAAAGAGTGCTTTGATTGTGGTTGTTTCTTGTATATTGGCTTTGCAGAAAAGGAAGCTATCATCTGCAAAGAACAGATGAGATATGCTAAGGCCTTTTCTTACGAGACTCGGTTCTGTTTTATTTTGTTATGTTTATTCGATGTGTTGGTTAGTACTTTAATCGTTATTGAATATCATGTTTATATGTTTGTTATGCATACGTGGGCTTGGTCATGTGTCTTTTGTTCGAGTTTTCACCCAGTGATGACCGCTCAAGCGGAGCTTTGTTCGCTCGAGCAGGCTTGTGGCCTAGAGTTAGATCGGTGGGGGACCGTTCGAGCAGACAGCCAGGTGCGAGATTTTATAAAGATAGTCCAAACCTTGGTTTTTGAACCAAAACTTCTTTTGTAAGTTTCTTTCTCTCTCTCCACCAAGAACTCTCAAAAGTTCTACCTTCTCTCTAGCTTTCGACTTGATTTAGGTCGGATCTTAGTGTTTGGATAGTCGATCCTCGATATCGTTATCGTGGGCTTTGCGTACATCTGAATGGAATCGCATTTTGGCGACTTTGATTTCTCGCCAGTGTTCAAAGCTTCGAGTATTAACTCACCGAGGTAGGATTCTAGACATCTTACTTTAAAAGGGTGCTACATGCGATTGTATGCATTTTTTACTATTTTAAAATACTATAAATGTTGAATTTTGTGTTTAAACCGTGTTTGATTGGAAAAAAAGCATGTTTTGCGTTTGTTGTAATTTATTACAAAATTGGTGGATGTGTGGGTGTCCGTGATTCTTAAAAATGTGGCTTTTGAAAACAGAGAGGTTTATATAAAAGTTATGAAAACCATATTTTGGAGGTTTGGAGCTAATCTTTGGGGTTGAGCTATAATTTTTAAACGTTTCGGTTGAAATGGTGAAACATTTGAAATGTGTTGATCGTTCTTCCTTGTATATGGACAACGTGGCAGAAGGCCGTCGAACATTTTGTACATGATTAATGTACTACTTTAAACATTTTTGTAGTCGAGCTACGTATTTTTAATGATTCTATAGATGTGCCATGATAGTGCGTGTGTATTTGGGCCGCCATTGTTCCTCGATAAAAGTTTAAAAACTTTGCGCATGTAGGCGCTTTGCTCCTTCAGGTTAATCCCCGTAAATGAAGTGATTGCCCTATTGGGAGGCGTGTGTTGTTTTAACTTCGTATAGAACTTGTTATTACCAAGTGGGTCATTAGTTGCTCTGGAACTAGGGTAATGAGCGAGAGTATATAATTGTTACCTTTGTCCCCGGTGCGATAGAGTCAGTACATAGGAATCATTGTCGGCTGTGAGAACCGAGTGAAAAATAACGTTTTGTTAATGTTTTTTTAAACTGTTGGACGTTAGTTGCATTATATGAAAATGTGTAGTTTTGAGGATGAAAAACTATTTTGAGGCTTGTGAAGTCGAGTCGATTCTATACTACGTGATTGTATATCCTATTTTACTTCATTATAGTATGTTCCTAATGGGTTTCGGCTCACGTTGTGAGATTTTCAAAACCTTGTTCAGATAGTTTGGATCACGTGGGTTGATCTTGTAGAGTCGGGGTGGTGGAAGACAAAACTCTTTGTTTATTTATAGTAGTTTTGTTGTTTGGAAGTTTGTTACCACCTCTTGTTATGGAGTCATGTAATGATGTATATTGCTTGATCTTGGAAGTATGCTTTGTAAGCCTTAAGGCGATTATATTAATGCATGTATGCTGTGATGATTTTAAGAGAGAAACGTTAGGTTGGTTGTAGTTTTGTTTGTTTTGGTTTGGGTTTAATGCTTTCAATGATTCATTTTCAAGTCGAAGGAGTGACTTATTTATCAAATAAACGTTTTGTCCCAAATTCTTTAGTCATTTAAAGCCTTATTCAAAGATAAAGTTTTTAGGTTTGTTTTTGAGACTTGGGAAAATTTTCTAGTTTCTAACTTGAAAATCTCTCAGGTGTCTAACCGCTCGAGCAGATCTCTGATCACTCAAGCGAACAGCTGCTATGTCAAAAAGTTCAATTTTGTTTTAAAAAGAGGTTTTCGGATGGAAAATCATTTGGTCAATCTTTTGGGTTTAGAATGGCATGTTTGGAGATTTATTTCACAAATAAAATCTCGTTTTCGTGTTGGTTTTCGTGGAGTTTTATTGTTTGGAAATTGGGGCATTACAACTTGGTATCAAAGTTTTGGGTTCGAATACCTAATAGCCGTGAGGAGAAGTTGCACACCTTGTGAGGATGGTTGCGTGTGCATAATTTTACGTGTTTAAATGTTTTGATAACATGAGTACGATAATCAGTTGAGCACGTGGATACCGTGTATACTTGAGCATGGGGTTGGATCTTAGGATTGATTAATCTTGCTTTCGGGCATTTGGGTTAACAAACTTGAAGCCAAGCTAGAAATGCTTTTGGCCGACGTGTTTTCTGGTAATGAATCTAAGTAGGTTACCCAAATGGACGCGTCACTCTTGTCGGTTCTCCTCGATATGTGATGTGTGTTTACATGATCGTTTATGGCTAAGTGTTAGCATGATTATATGACTTATATCTGTAATAACATGATGGGTTGAATCTTATGTTGTTACGTTCTATGTTGCTTTTGTATAGAAGTTATGTCTACGCAAAGAAGACGAGGTCGTGGTCGAGGCCGTGGCTGCGGTTTAGGCCAATGGGATGTGCCAATCCCTGATGCTGGGGATGCTAATACTACCCAAGGACCGGTAGATGGGGTAGACTTGCTGCGTGAGATGGTAAGCTCCATCCATCAGCTAGCCGAGGCTGTTAGGGGAGGGGTGAGAGTACTCAAGCCGACGGCGACTATTGCGATGTGAGAGCTCTAGCGTCTTGACCCTCCTACCTTTGTTGGGGATCCCGACCCCAAGGTGGCCACAAAATGGTTGGAGCTTGTGACAAAGATTCTAGATACACTACTGATAGTCGAGGATGACCTGAGGGTTGTATTTGTCGCGTTCCTGCTGAGAGGTGATGCCCATGAGTGGTGAAAATTTTTCATAACTACCGTGAGAGGTACATGGGTAGCATTTACTAAAGTATTTTTGGATAAATACTTTTCTAAGTCCTCTAGGGATCTTTATCAGGAGAAATTCCTTTCCCTCACCCAGGGGGTAATGACTATGGTTCAGTACGAGGCAGAGTTCACCAACTTGTCCCGTTTCGTACAGGAAGTGGTAGCCACAGACGAATTGCATGCAAAGAGGTTTGAAAAAGGTTTGAGACTTATGGTCAGAGATCGAGTGGCGGCATTGAGGATGCACGTCTTTACGAACTGGTTGGAGTCAGGCATCACCGTAGAAAATACCTTAAATGAAACACACAGGGCCAGAGAGAGCAGACCCCAGCAGGGTGGAGGAGGTGCGCAATCCGAGGGGTGCAGGAATAAACGACAGAGGTCATCCGATTTTAATTCTCATCCAACGGGAACATATCAGCAGTAGTTTTCTGCAGTAGCATCCTCAGTGGCTTCAACAGGAGGACCAAAGTAAAGGGAGCTCATTTGTTATCGGTGCAGAAAACTAGAACATCGTGCGTCGGGTTACCTCGCGGAAGAGATAGTCTTAGATTTCAGTGCATGTTTAGTCACAAGGGAGAGAGTCTGCGATCTGTTTTGGGTGTGGCTAGTTGAGACATTTTTGCAGGAACTACCCTGGAGGAAGGAGCGTACAGAGCACGGTAGGTGCACCAGTTGTTCCACCCACACAGGAATGACAAACTCATTAGCAGCCTATGGCTCAAACTTCTAGGATCACAGATGAGGGTGCCTCAGCACAATCAGTGCAGCAGTCAACAGTCTAGGGCTATGGTGAATAGACTAGGGTACCGTAGGGCTTAGTATACGCCTTTATTGATCCCAGTTCTTCTAAGGCACCGATCGTGCCTAATGCTACAACTACTACTTCAGTGATCAAAGGTACTCTCTTAGTATACAGATAATGGGCCATTGTTCTTATCGACACAAGAGCATCGCATTCTTTTATTTCATCTACTTTTGCATCTGTTTTAGGGTTGGAGATGGACTCGTTGGGTAATACACTGTGTGTAGAGACCCCGATCGGTGGAAATGTAATGTTGGGACCAGTTTATAGATCTTGTGAGTTAAAAGTCGTCAGCCGCTGTTTAGAGTTTGATTTCATCATTCTAGACATGATCACGTTTGATATCACCCTAGGGATGGATTGGCTGATCACCTATCGTGCCTACATCGATTATGATCAACAGATGGTATCAATTTGCACGCCTGAGGGTGATTGTTTTTGTTTTGTGGGCAATTGGGATCAAGGTTTAGTATCCATGCTCGGTTTTGTGTGAAATTGAGGAAACCTGAGCATTCGCTTTTTTGCTCTCATGTTGGATGAGGCGGTTAGGGTTCGAGAAGAGCTTTTCCCAGTGGTTTGTGATAATCTAGATGTCTTTCCTAACGATCTATTTGAGTTGCCACCGAGTTGTAAGGTAGAGTTTCTATTGATCTCGTTCCTGGAGCTACTCCTATTTCAATGCCATCTTATCATTTTACACCGGCTGAGTTGCGAGAACTCAAGGTACAACTTCAAGAGTTATTTGATAAGGGGTTTGTACGTCCGAGTACATTGCCATGGAGAGCTCCAGCCTTGTTTGCTAAGAAGAAAGATGGATCCTTGAAGTTATGTATTGACTATCGAAAGTTAAATCAGGTAACGGTGAAAAATAAGTATCCTATTGTAGACACCCCAATTTGACCCCGCCTAATCTTAGGTGAATTCGGTGATGCAAATAGGTAGAATAGTGCTTCAGTTCGATCCTCGAGAAGTGATCCAACCTCGGTATTTGAATCCAAAACCTTCAAACTAAAAAATTTTGTCAAACCATCGAAACTTGCTGTCCAAATAAGGCGACCGCCATGTTTATTGTGGCGACCGCCAATAGAACCTCTTGGAAACCCTAACCAAAAGTGGCGGCCGCCGCCTTAAATCTGGCCACCGTCAACTTACATTATGGCGACCGCCAATAGAACCCTTTGGAGCCTTCTTTCAACATGGCGATCGCCATGTCCAATATGGCGACCGCCAACTCCAAATGGCCTGACGTGTCTCAAAACGTGGCAGCATCTCATTGGTTGATGAACTCTATAAATACCGTACCTCTGATACGTTTTCAAAGACAAAAAAATGAGTGAGAGGTTTTGAGAGAAAAGCTTTGCCGAGTCACCGAGCAATTCCGAGCCCCGATACCAAAGCCCTGTCGAGACACCAAATTCTGAGCTTCCAACGCCTACATTGAAGCCTTGCTTGGATCACCACCCGAGGATTGGCTCATCGAAGTACATTCCCGACTTGAGGATTCTCCGACAATCCAGGTATTCTGTTTGGATCCCCGATCCTTCTAACTCCATTCTATCTCTTTTGGAGTGATCGGGTAAACTTTCAATTTCAATTTGCACGTCTCTCTTGTTTATTATGTAAATTGTCTCATGTAATTTTCTTATGTAATTTGTTCATTATTTAGTCATTAACTCCTTCACATTCACACTTAACACATTTGGTATTTCTTTCCTTTCATTAAAACATTAATTAGTGCTAACATATTTTGACAATTACAACTTAATATTGTTGTTAATTGTTATAATAATACACTTACATTTATGTGAATGTAGTAATTAATACTACATTTTACATTTAAGTTAAATAGTTATTTTTAATTTCTTTTATTTTTCTAGCATTAGTTTAATTTTTTTACTAGCATTTCTTTCATTTTCTTTTCTAATAATATTAATTTGATGTCCTTTTCTTTTAAGTATTAGGTCAATATTCTTTTCTTTAGTATTTAAACTTTCTTTTCTTATAATATTAGCTTTAATTTCTTTTCAATGCACCATTTTTATTTTCTTTTCTATTCTTATAATATTAGTTTAGTACTTCTTTTCTTTTAATGTTAGTATTTGTCTTTTTTTTTAAATTCTATTTTCTTTTCTTCTTATAGCTTTATTTTTTTTATATAATACTTACTTTTTTCATTAAACCCAAAAATCATAAAAAGGATTTTAGTTTAATTTTCATTTTTTAAATGTAATTTTTTTCCCCATTTGCTTTCCTTTTCTTTTATTTTCTTTTATCTCTTTCAAAATGCAAATAGTTAGATTTCTCCTTTTTTCCATTCGTTCAATAACATTTTCTTAACTTTTTATTTTAGAATGATTTTCTTTATAAACTTTTTTTTTATTTTTCTTTTTCTTCAAACCTTTAAATTCTCTTTATTATGAAATCATTATTTTTCTTAGTAAGTTTTCTTTACATTTAGTATTAAATATTCACCATATCAATGTTTCTCTAAATGTATGTTTTAATATGCATGTTTTTGGTTACTTTGAAATCATGTTTAAGATAGTTTAGTTTATTTCTTGCTAACAATTCATGTTTAGGTAATTTTAACAATTTTTAGCATATTTTTGTTCTTTTATTTGAATCATGCTAGTTTAGGTTATTTCAATAATATTGCATGCGGGTGTATTCCATGTATTCTTTAGTTAGAAATTGCATGACGTAGGACTTAGGATTTCATCCCTTTATTTGTCCTAATTTGAAGTGCTACGTACATATATATATATTTTTTTATATTTGATTTTGGATGTTCTCTTTTTGCCTCCATTTTCTTTATTTACATGCATTTGAAAAATTCTATTAAAGAACCAATGATGATTAGTAGATGCCAACTTTATGGTTGGACGAATGGGGTGCCTAACACCTTCCCCAATTCGTACCTTAGCCTCCGAACCCTTTTTTTCTGGTTAACATTTTCAAGATCAGTAGTCATTTCTATTTTTCTTAGTTATTCTCAAAAACTAAGTGGCGACTCTATTTTCAACAAAAAGAAATTTTTAAAATTTGGCTTTCAAGGTGTTAAAATATTTTCTAAACATCTTTGAAATCCCTTATTTTTCACCTTTTTCTAAAAATCTCTAAATCCCAATGCCACAGTATTTTCTGGCAACTCTGTTGGGGACTGGTTTTTAAAATCAAATAAGAGGGCTAGACTTGAAAGCATCATTGGTTCTTAATAAAATTTCTCATTTTCACTTTCGCACGCATATACATTGTTCCTCAAACCCCCTTGCCTGGTCGACCTGATGCCCCGATCGTTTATCCGTTGCAGGGATTGTTCAAAAGATGGGCAAGCCTTACTAACTGCACGCTTTCATAGGTGCAGTAAAAGAGTTCGGGCGTACTGTTTGACCATGTCTAGCATCACTCCAGGCTTGGGAGGTATATATCCGGCTCTATTCAAAAGGTACCCTGTTCAATTGGCCAAAATCGGCCTCTTGCATATAATGAACTTAGATCCCCCATTAGGTGCTGCTAACCCTAGTAGGATTATGTGTTTTCTTCATTGTATGTTTTGTTTGTATATTGTTAGGATTGTTTTGCTTGGGTTTAAGCCAGTTCCCTTCCGAGTTTGGCCCGGGTTTTTCGTTATCCCTTGATCAGATTAGTTTTTCGCCTTCGGGTTCTTACCTGGGCTTTGTTCCTCACTATGTTCAGCTTTCACGCCATAGTTTTCTTCTCGGGGTCATGCCTATATTTCGTTTTGAAGCCTCTAGGATAGTTCCTCTCTCTTCCGGGTTCTTCCCGAGTTGTTAGTTCTATACCCTCGCCTTTGTTTAGGATCCTTGTTATACCCGTGTGAGCTAGTTTCCTACCATTATGCCTCCCATTTTTCCCTAGAAATCTAGATCGAATCGGTCTCTTGAGCGTTAGAATTGTCTTCCCTACCGAAATGTTGTCCATTTAGTTAAGCCTTCCCTCTAGAAGTTGGTTAATCTTCTCCTTAGCCATCATCCCGGGTCGTCCTGTTGTTATGCTGTCAGAATGAGCCCAGTAGGGGTATGGTTTCAGCTTCCGTAATTATCTGCTTATGCTATCTAGGATGTTTGCTGTCTGTTGTCAAAATTTTATCCAAAAAGTACCTAATACTAGTTATTCTGCCTTTTAGGATCCAAGTTTTTCTGTGGACTTACCATTGAGCCAAAAAAAGTACAGTTAGCAGGTGTCTAGAAAAGATCAGTGATCGGTAGGCTTTGTAGGGTACCCGAATAGACAGTTGAGATGACAGAAAATGAGGTGAATCTGGCAACCCTAATAAGGGTGATCACAAATATACAGAGAGCTGTAGAGCAGCAAACCCAGGCTCAAGTGCAGTGTCAGGCTCATATCCGGGCAATTCAAGCCCGTATACCTGTTGTGAATGAACAGCATGATGACCCAACTGGTAACGGAAAAGACTTTTGGGATGACAATCAAGTCCCCGATGGACTGCAAGTTGTTCCACCACCACCACGGGTCCCTCGACAGGTGATAGTAGAGGAGGAAAATACCGCTCAGTCCAAAGAATCTACGTTGGTTGAGAAGATCGACTGAATGGAGAAGGTCCTTAGAAAGGCTAAAGGAATTGAAGAATACATGCTAGATGTGGGAGGACTATGCTTGTTCCTAGACGCTAAGCTACCGAAAAAGTTTAAAATGCCGGATATGGAGAAGTTCAACGGAACCGGAGATCCCCGAATTAATCTCCGAATGTATGTTGGCACCCAGTCGACAATGGGAATTGATGACCAGTTGAAGGCCTAGCTCTTTCACCGATCTCTTTCTGGGGCATCCTAGAAATGGTTCCTCTCCCTCGATGTAGCAAAGACTAGAACTTGGGAGGACATAGCTACGGCATTTGTCAGTTAATACAGCTACAATGTCCAGCTAGATGTCACCACCAGAGAGCTCGAAGTGACTCGACAGGAGAGCCGGGAGTCTTTTGTTGATTTCCTAACTCGATGGAGGGGAAAGGCCACCAAAATGACAAATCGACCCTTTAAGAAAGCGTAAGTGAGAATAGTAGTGAAGAATCTGCAGTCCCCATTAAAGCGTTATTTGA
>JAULJZ010133721.1:0-10830 GCA_032270985.1 Heliamphora pulchella | reverse complement strand
ATTTAATCGAAATAAATTATTATTTTTTAAAAAATATGGAACGAAAAATAAAATAAATAAATGCCTTTAATCACTACATTGGCTGAAATACTGGAGGAAAAACTGTACATTTATTAAATTTTATTTGTTACGCATTTAAATACAAAAAGATGATTTGATAAATCAGAATATTTGGAATCGTGTACATAGGAAGATGGTTGATTCTTTTAGATCGTGTATTTTTTGAAATTAATAAATTTATTTTAATTAAACAGAATTTTATAACCTTCAAAAATATTTTAAAAATCTAAGTGGGAGTGAAAATTTATTCACAAATAAATCCCGCGGTTTCCATCACCAGTTTGTAGGCGATGTAATTAAACCCTGCGTGTCGGCAGTAAGGCCTTCCTACCCAACGGACAGATTAATTGCGGTATCGCCAGTACAAACCTCCTTTGGGAATAATTCTGGATAATTGTTAGTGTGGATCACTTCTCCATCTGAATGGTTCATTGCGAAGCGATTAATTTGAGATTAGGTGATGGTTAACACTTAGCTGTATATAATAGTATCATCTTCATCTGAGTCACTGCTATTATATACTGGACCGAAACTATGTCAGCTATTTAATTTTACTTTGTATGGTCGGTTGCCTAGATAGTAAAATTAAACAGAATTGGCATGTCTGGTCTTATGAAGGATAGTAGACGTCCTCCCATCGAGGCATGCTATTCTCAGGTTACCAGGCTACTGACGAATTAATTTTAAAATTGTAGAGAGAACCAAATTAAAATAAATTTAAAGTTTTTCTCGTCATAATTAACGATTTTTTTAAATTATGTGATTCTCAGGATTAAAATGGCTTTCAACCCACTCGTTTTAATACTTAAAGAAAACAAACTAACATGACTGAATTTTGTTGACTGAAAGTGTAACTTTGATATAACTTTAACTGTAAATGGTATTCCTTCAATACTAGAAAATGTGTTTGTTTCTAAAAAAAGATTCTTCATCTGAGCCGAAAGGCAAGAAGAAGAAAAAATTTTAGAAACAAGAAGACACGGTTTCCAGCTTGTAGACACCCCAATTTGATCCGCCTAATTTTAGGCGAATTTGATGATGAAAACATGTGGAATGGTGCCTCAGAACGATCCTTGGGAAGTGATCTAAGCTCGGTAGTTGAACCCGAAACTTTTAAACCAATAAAATTTTGTCGAACCATCGAAACTTACTGCCCAAGTAAGGCGACCGCCATGTTCATTGTGGCGACTACCAATAGAACCTCTTGGAAACTCTAGCCAAAAGTGGCGACCGCCACCTCTAACCTGGCGACCGCCAACTCGTATTGTGGCGACCGCCATAGAATTTTGTGGAACCCTTCAAAAACATGGCGACCACCAACTTACATTATGGTGACTGCCAACTCCAATTGGCCTGACATGCCCTAAAACGTGACAACATCTCATTGGTTGAAGAACTCTATAAATACCGTACTTCTGGTACGTTTTCAAAGATAGAAAATGGGTGAGAGGTTTTGAGAGAGAAGTTCTGCCGAGTCGCCGACCAATTCTGAGTCTCGACGCCGAAGCACTGCTGAAATACCGAGATCCTAACCTACCAACACCTACATTGAAACCTTGTTTGGATCACCGCCCGAGAATTAGACCACCGAGGCACATTTCCCGACTTGAGGATTCCCCGGCAATCTAGGTACCTCGTTTGGATATCCGATCCTTCTAACTCAATTTTCTCCCTTTTGGAGTGATCAGGTTAAATTCAATTTCAATTCATGCATTTCCTTCATTTATGTAGTTAAACTTGTTTATTGATCACATTGCCTCATTTAACTTAGTCGCTTTAATTAATTTCTTAATTTACACATTCACACTAATCACATTGTCTTTTTATTTAATTTACTTATCAAATTAGTGCTAACATAACATGACGATACGGCTAAACAATGTCGATATTATTGTAATACAATCACTTACATAAAAATGGTTGCAATTATTAATATTGTACCCATTTAATGCTAATCATCCTTTTAATGATAATTTAATGTTTCTTTTGCTAATGCCTTATTCCTTTTTTTTCTTCTAATATTAGTTAACTTTTAATCTAATATTCCTTTCTATTTTCTCGTAATATAGCTTCATTTCTCTTTTAATATCTCATTTTTTTTTCTTTTCTTTAATGCCAATGTCCCATTTTATTTTATTTTATTTTCTTCTAATATTAGTTTAAGGTTCCTTCAATATCATTATTATAATGCTCTTCTCCTAGTGTTCATTTTCTTTTCTTTTAGTTAGTCAAACTTTCTTTTAATAACATTCTATTTTCTTTTCATGTAATTTTGATTTAATACTCTTTTTCTTTTACTAGCATTAATTTAATATTTCTTTTCTAGCTTTTATCTTTAAATTTTATTTTATTTTCTTTTGACATTAGTGTAATTGTCTTTCCTAGCATTTTACTCTCTTTTCTTTTCTTTTTTTTATTATTAGCTTTATCTTTCATTTCTTTTGTCCTTTTCTTTTTCTTTTTAATGTTGGTATTATTTTTCTTCATTTTGTTAAACTCAAAAATCATAAAAAGTCTTTTAAATTAGTTTTTCACCTTTTAGTGTAATGTTCTTCTCTTTTGTTTTTTTGTTTTTTTTTAAAATGTCAATAGTTAGAATATCTTTTCATAGTATAACATTTTTCTAAAACTCTTTTCATAAGTTTCTTTTATAAACTTTCTTTTAGAATCCTTTTTTTATGCATCGTTTATTTTGTATTTCTCATTTCTCTTACCAATTCACCATGTTAATGTTAGTGCGTGCTTTAGTTTCTTTATTTGAAAGTATGTTTAGGATAGTTTAATTTATCTTTTGTAGCAAATCCATGTTTAGGTAATTTTAACAGCTTCCATCATGTTTTACTCTTTTATTCAAGTTTTGATAGTTTAGGTCATTCTGATGAAATTGTATGCGGGTATATTCCATGTATCCTTTAGTTAGAAATTCTATGTCGTAGGACTTAGGATTTTTCCTTCAACACTTGTTTTATTTGGCATTCTATATACTTATGTTATGTATTTTTCATATTTAATTTTGGATGTTCTCTCTTTGCCTCTATTTTTTTATTTACATGCATTTGAGAAATCATATTAAGGAACCGATGATGATTAGTAGAGAACAACGTTACGGTTGGGCGAACGGGGTGCCTAACACCTTTTTCAATTCGTATCTTAGCTCCGGACCCCTTTTTCTCTAGTTAAACGTTTTCAAGATCCGTAGCCAGTTTTGTTTTTCTCAAAAATTAAGTGGCGACTCTATTTTCAATAAAAAGGGATTTTTAGAATTTGGCTTTTGAGGTATTAAAATATTTTTCAAACATCTTTGAATCCCTTATTTTTGAAGCATTTTCAAAACCCCTAAACCCAACGCCACAGTATTTTCTGGCGACTCCGCTGGGGACTGGTTTCTAAAATCAAATAAAAGGGCTAGACTTGAAAACATCATTGGTTCTTAATATATATTTCTCATTTGTATTTTCGCATGCATGTGCATTGTTCTTCAAACCCCCCTGCTTGGTCGACCTGATACCCTGAACGTTAATCCGTTTCGAAAATTGTTGGGAAGACTAGCAGTCCTTACTGATTGTACACCTTTATAGGTGTAGTAAAAGAGTTTGGGCATACTGTTTGACCATATCCTACACAACACTCCAGGCATGGGAGGTATATACCATTCTCTATTCAGAAGGTACCCTGTTCGATTGACCAAAATCGGCCTTTTACATATAGTGAACTTAGACCCCCCCATTAGGTGCAGCTAACCCTAGTAGGATTATGTGTTTTCTTCATTGTATGTTTTGTTTGCGTATTGTTAGGGTTGTTTGTTCGTATTAGGCTAGTCCCTTTTTCAGGTTCGGCCCGGGTTTTCTATTATCCTTTGTTTTAGGATTAGTTTCGCCTTCGAGTTCTTACCCGGGTTTTATTTTTCTTACCACATTTGGTCTTCGCACCATAGTTTTCTTCTCAGGGTCATGCCCATGTTTCTCTTTGGAGCCTCTAGGATAGTTCCTCTCTCTTTCGAGTTCTTCCCGAGTTGTTAGTTCTATACCCCCGCCTTTGTTTAGGCTCGTTCCCTTTAAACCCTTGTTATACCCGTTAGTTCATTACCATTATGCTTTTCCTTAGAATTCTTAGGTTAAACCAGTCCTCTCAGCCTAATTTTATTTTCTTGCTGGAGTACTATCAATTTCTTCACCTAAGTTTAGTCAAGCTTGCTCAGTTGTTATGCTGCCAGCATGAGCCCAATAGGGGCATTGTTTCAATCTCCATGTTTATCTGCTCATGATTTACTATTTTGAGAATCCAGAAAGTTTCTGATACTGGTTATTCTGCTAATCTAGATTCAGGTTTCTCTGTGGGTTTACTATTGGGCCAAGAAGAGTACAGTCGACACACATCTAGGTGAGATCAGTGACAGGTAGACTCTGTAGGGTATCCGAATAAACAGCTGAAATGGCGAAAAATGAGGTGAATCTAGCAGCCCTAATGAGGGCAATCATTGATATGTAGAGAGCCATAGAGCAACAGACCTAGGCTCAAGTCCAATGTCAGGCACAGATCCAGGCAATTTGGGCCCATTTGCCTGTTGTGAATGGACAGTCAGATGACACAAATGAGAACGACCAAGATTTCTAGGATGATAACCAAGGATCAGAGATACCGCAAGTTGCTGTGCCACCTCGGGTTCCCCGTCCGGTGGTGGTAGAAGAAGAAAACACTGCCCAGTTTAGGGAATCCGCACTGGCAGAAAAGATTATCCAAATGGAGAAGGTGCTGAGGAAGGCGAAGGGAGTAAAAGAATACATGCTGGATGTAGGTGGTTTGTGCCTGTTCCCAGATGCAAAGTTGTCAAAAAAGTTCAAAATACCGGAGATAGAGAAATTTGATGGTACTGGTGACCCCTGAATTCATCTGAGGATGTATGTTGGAACTTTCTCCCCCATGAGAATTGATGACCAGCTCAAAGCTCAATTTTTCCATCGATCACTCTCTAGGGCTACACAAAGGTGGTTTCTTTCTTTGGAGGTGGCCAAAACTAGAACTTGGGAGGACATAGCCACGGCTTTTGTCAGTCAATACAGCTACAATGTCCAACTAGACGTCACCATCCGAGAGCGCAAAATAACTCGACAGGAAATCGGGAGTCTTTTATTGATTTCTTAACTCGGTGGAGGGGTAAAGCCGCTAAGATGACAAATCGGCCCACTGAAAAGGAGCAAGTGAGGATTGTGGTTAAGAATCTACGGTCTCCACTGAAACGGTATCTTATTACTTAGCCGCTTTCTACCTTTGAACAACTGTTTGATGCTAGGGTACAAATTGAAGACTCCATTCAGTCTGGGAATATTAAGAAAGCCGAACCGAGCCAGAAACCCAAGAGGACCTTTCTCACAAATAACCAAAACCAGTTTGCTGCCACCGACCTCATGTCTCGCTCGAACGAGGTAAACCTGCTGAACCCGTTTTCTTTCGCTCAACCATCCAATAATATCCATCAGTCGGACAATGGTCAACATCAACAGAGAACAAAGAGGGTGTTCACTCCCCTCAACATTTCATTGTCCACCGCCCTTTGTCGACTCGTCGAGAAAGGGCTTATCAAGCCATTGGACCTCATGCTTGTACCCGATCCCCTACCGCTAAGATTTAATGCTTCTCAATACTGTGCCTTCCACCAAGGTCACGGGCATTTGATTGATAGATGCATGAGGCTGTGTCATGAGATCCAAAATCTCATTGACAACAAGGTGATCCCACCACGATCTGTCACCCCAAAACTGAATGTCACGACTAACCCACTGCCAAATCATGCCAAGCAGGCCGGGATAAATTACATGTCTCTAGGGGAATCAGAGGACCTGAGCTAGCACATTTGTTCAGCATACCTCCCATGCCCTCATGTTTCAGTAACTAAGGATCAAACAACATGTTAATTTATCGTGGTGAGAGGCAGTCGAGACAGGATGGAGGAATGGAATGATGGCGCTTGGGGGTGGTATCAGATAGCATTTCCAGCAATCCAACAGGAGGAAGAAGAACATGATGAGGAAGACAATTGGCCTTTGGATTACCCGGCTCGACCTTATGCGTTTGGTCACGTGCTCGATGGCATTACCCTTCCCTAACTTTTTGAGGAAAAGGTATATATGTGGATGAAATACAATCCTATTGCCTGGTAAGGGTCGTGCTAAAATCAGACGGGGCTGAGTGGACCGATTTCTGGGTCGCTCAAGAACAACATGTTGACTTTATCGAAGAGGACATATTGGAAGAAATTGATAATACATGGGCCATCGAAGATGATGAGGAGAGAAGAGGAAGAATAGCAATCAATGATTTAGGTGATTTGTGGGCATTTGATAGCTCTCCGCCTATGAACGAGGTACGAAAGACCAGCGACACAATAACAGGATTATGGGATCTCGAGGAGGGGATAGAGCATTTGACCAGAAGTGGGCGGCATTTCAAGCCAGCCCAGCTGGAAAAAGGGCAACCAAGTGGAAAAGGAAAGGAGAAAGAACAAGATGAAGAAGATGATGCAGTGTTGAAGCAGTTAAAGAAGATGTAAGCTAACATCAGTATTTGGGGGCTACTGATGGCCTCGCATGAACACAGACAAGCTATGCTAAAGGTTCTGAATATAGCCAGCATTTTGATAGAGGCCATCCCGGAGCAACTGATTAGACTTATTCTGCCAACAGTAGAACTAAAGATCATTTCTTTTTTCGATAAAGATCTGTCAGCAAAGGGAAGGAATCACAACAAACCACTGCATATTACTATTAAGTGCCTGGACAAATGGGTCCCTGTGACTCTTATCGATAACGGGTCTGCATTAAATGTATGTTCACTCAGAACAGCACTCTGTTTAGGACTCAAGATAGAGCATGTCATACCGAGCAATCAAGGAGTCTGAGATTATGACAACACAAGGAGGGATATACTGGGATTGGTATCGTTCGCAATATCAGTAAGGCCCTTGGAAACGTCGGTCGAATTCCATGTACTAGATGTACCGGCGTCTTTCAACTTGCTGTTGAGTAGACCTTGGTTGCATGACCCAAGTGTCTAGGTTATACCATCGACTCTCCATCTGAAATTGAAACTAATAAGAAATGGGGCAAATTTGACTATTCACGGAGAGGACATCATTCATCCCCCAAGAGGAGAAGAAGGCACAACTCTGTTGGAAGTTCAGCATGGTGAAGATGATGTATTACTCAGTGGTTTCCGATTTGATGAAGCACAGGCTATTCAGATGCTGATGAATGAGGAGGAAATATACATTAACCTGCGGGCTGTAACAATGATGAGAAAAATGTCATTCTTTCTTGGTATAGGATTAGGGCATAAGCAGCAGGGAATCCCGGAACCCATTCAGGTATTGCCGACTTTGCACCGTTTTGGTCTTGGGTATAAACCAACAAAAAAAAATCTGGAAGGGCCTAGAAGGGGACGAAAGGCCAATTATTCTGGGACGCTCAATGAGCACTTTGTCAAGGAAGGGGAGAATTTTTTGTATTGTGGCTTTCCAGAGCCATGGATTGACGATGAAACCAATCAAAAGCTGCCAGGGTTAGAGATCTGTTTCGGCCATCAGTTGTCTGATTCAGAAGAGGAAAAGACAGTGAAAGGGAAAGAGAAAGATGAGAAGCTTCGAGAGGAAGATTGGATTGACAAGCTCGATGGTACTGACATGGGGATGCTGTTTAATGAGAAGATGGCTAATCTGCATGTAACTGACCCAAATTGTTTCATGATGGGTTTCAGCGCACCAGCAGACTGCACCAAGCTCATCGTCGATGCGGCTGCAAAGGAAGTGAAGAATTAGACCATCGAGTCTTATAATATGCAGGTCATCTATCCTGAATCCGAGTTTGAGTCGGAGTCTGTAGTCGATGGCACGTCTGTTGGTGCTCCTCTCTCTGCTTTTACTGTTGAGTTTGTAATTCCCTCTGCTTTTAATGAAATAAACGAGATTTTTGGTTACTCTACTTTGTTTGATTTATTTCACATGCTTTTCGACGATTTTAAATTCAACAGGGATATCTCAAAATAAATAAAACTTTTAATAAAAAGAGAAGAAGAAATGCGTGCCCAACTAATAATTGAAGAAACTTTGTCAATAAATCTGGGTAATGGAACTAACCCGTAAAATGTTCAAATTGGTTCTTCTTTATCCTTAGTTGAACAAAAATAATTAATAATTTTATTAAAAGAATTTGAAGATATATTTGCGTGGTCTTACGAAGATATGCCTGGAATTGATCCTGATATTGTCTAACACCATATCCCTCTATACCCTGATACTAAACCGGTCAAACAAAAATTAAGACGGATTCGGCCAGAATGGGCTTTGAAAATCAAAGAAGAAATTTCCAAACAGATCAATGCAGGATTTCTCATGGTAACTGAGTATCCAAAATGGGTAGCCAACATCGTGCCAGTTTTAAAGAAGGACGGACGTATCCGAGTTTGCGTGAATTTTTGAGATCTCAATAAGGCTAGCCCGAAAGACGATTTTCTACTACCACACATCGACGTCTTAGTAGACAGTACAGCAGGGCACGCCTTGTTGTCATTCATGGATGGCTTATCCGGGTACAACCAAATTCTCATGGATCCCGAGGACAGAGAAAAGACGACATTTACTACACCTTGGGGCACCTACTGTTATAGTGTAATGCCGTTTGGCTTGAAGAATGCAGGGGCAACCTATCAGAGGGCTGTCACTACTTTACTGCATGATATGATACATAAGGAGATCGAGGTGTACGTGGACGATATGATAGTCAAGTCAAAGGATTGGGATGGTCACATTGTAGCACTGCGAAATTTCTTCGAAAGGATTCAAAAATATAAGATGCGGCTCAACCCATAGAAATGTACCTTTGGGGTCACCGCCGAAAAGATGCTTGCATTTATAATCACCCAACGAGGCATTTAAGTCGATCCTTCAAAGATCAAGGCAATCTTGGAAATGCCGCCTCCGAGGACTGAGCGAGAAGTCAGGGGTTTTTTGGATAAAATACAGTTTATCAGCCAATTCATTGCAAAACTAACAACTACCTATGAGTCGCTCTTCTGTTTACTAAAGAAAGGAGTCGAGTTCAAATGGGATCAAAAATGCAAAGACGCATTTGATGCCGTACGATAGTATATGCAAAATCCACTTGTTCTAGCTCCTCCCGAACCTGATAGGCTACTGATTCTCTATCTGTTAGTGACTCACTCGACTATGGGATGTATGCTGGCACAAGAAGGACAAGCTGGAATCGAAAATGTTGTCTATTACTTAAGCAAGAAGATGACAGGAACAAAAATACAGTACACACCATTGGAAAAGACATGTTGGGCCTTGGTTTGGGCTTCCCAAAAACGAAGACATTACGTGCTGTCTTTCACAGTGAACATCATCTCCCGGATGGACCTATTGAAGCACTTACTTGAAAAGTTGGCACTGACAGGAAGGCTGGCCCGATGGTTGCTGTTGTTAATTGAGTTTGATCTTTAATATGTCACCCGAAAGTGAGTCAAGGGCAAAGCAGTGGCAGAATTCCTCGCTGACCAACCAGTTGAGGGAGGTGAAGACACAGAGTTTCAATTTCCTGACGAACAACTGATGAAAGTCGGGGATGACAAGGGGACTCTATATTTTGATGGCGCATCCAATCAGTATGGTTATAGAATAGGAGTCTTTCTTGTCACTCCTGATGAATCACACGTTTCGTTATCTTTGAAGCTAAATTTTGAAGTTACCAACAATCAGGCTGAGTATGAAGCATGTTTAGCTGGATTGGAAGCTGCCTTGGAATTAGGGGAAAGAAAGCTGGAAGTCATCGGAGATTCAGCACTGGTGGTTTTGCAAGCGAGAGGAGAATGGAAGGTCAGGGACTTAACCTTGCTTCTCTATCATCAAGAGCTAGAGAAACTAATACCGTGTTTCGAATCAGTGATGCTTACCCATGTGCCAAGACTGCAGAACAAGTTCGCCGACGCACTGGCCACCTTAGCATCCATGATTGACGTATCATCCGGGGTTCGAATGAGGCCTTTGATAATTGAACAAAAGAGAAAACCGGCATACGAGGTGATAACCGCAATCGAGGAAAGCACAAACGACATTCCATGGTACTTTGACATTCAGAACTTCGTGGAGAAAGGAGAATACCCTAAGTTTGCTAGCAAAAAGGACAAAAGGGTGATACGACGATTATTCGCGCAGTTTGTCATTTGCGGTGGTAGACTATACAAACGAGGGCATTCTTGGGTCAATTAGCTGTGCGTCAACAATGAAAAAGGTCAAGAATTGATTAAAAAAATCCATGCAGGAGTTTGTGGGCCACACATGAGTGGGAATATGTTAGCCAAGAAAATCCTATGACAAGGATACTTTTGGATGATGATGGAGATAGACTGCATATAGTTCGTGCAGAGGTGCCACGAATGTCAGATTCACGCAAATCTCATGCACGTCCCCCCATCTCAGTTGTATAACCTGACGTCATCATGGCCTTTCTCAGTATAGGGCATTGATGTGATCGGCAAGGTAACACCGAAAGCGTCAAATGGGCACGAGTTTATCCTAGTGGCCATTGACTACTTTACCAAGTGGGTGGAAGCAGTCTCCTACTCAGTATTCAAAGCCTCTCATGTTGCTAAGTTCATCAAGCAAAACATCATTTGCCGGTACGGGGTCCTCCATGAGGTCACTTCAGATAATGGCTCGCATTTTTAAGGAGAGGTCTTGGATCTTTTTGAAGAATACCGGATAGTGGCCCACAAGTCCTC
>JAULJZ010133710.1:0-10831 GCA_032270985.1 Heliamphora pulchella | reverse complement strand
ATTTAATTTCAGTTGGACAGTTAGATGCTGAAGGTCATTCAGTGACCTTTGTTGGTGGCACGTGGAAAGTCACCAAAGGACCTATGGTAGTGGCTCGAGGAACGAAGACAGATACCCTGTACATGACTACTAGTACAAAGGATACAGTGGCATTGGTAGATAACGGTTCAGACACGAGCTTATGGCATCAGAGGCTAGGGCACATGAGCGAGAAAGTGATGAAATTTCTGCAGTCAAAGGGCAAGTTGCCGGGTTTGAAATATGTGGAATTTGATTTGTGTGAGGGTTGCATCTTCGGGAAGCAACGGAAGGTCAGCTTTCTGAAAGGCGGTAGGACACCAAAGCCAGGCAGGCTAGAGTTGGTTCACACAGATTTGTGGGGTCCTTCCCCAGTTGCATCTCTTGGAGGCTCGCGGTATTATATGACATTTATTGACGACTCCAGCAGAAAGGTATGGGTCTATTTTTTGAAACACAAATCTGAAGTGTTTGAAACTTTTAAGAAGTGGAAGGCCTTAGTTGAGACAGAGACCGGATTGAAATTGAAGTGTCTGAGGTCAGACAATGGAGGTGAATATACAGACGGGAGATTTAGAAATTTCTATACAGCTAGTGGAATCAGGTGGAAGAAAACCAATTCAAGAACGCCACAGCAGAATAGCGTGACTGAGCGGATGAACCGGACACTGAATGAGAGAGCCAGAAGCATGAGACTGCATTCTGGGCTACCCAATTGCTTTTGGGCTGATGCAGTGAACACAACAGCCTACCTTCTGAATCAGGAACCGTCAGTACCTTTGGGATTCAGAATTCCAGAGGAGGTTTGGAGCAAAAAGGAGGTAAACTTATCTTTTTTGAAAGTCTTTGGTTGCACATCATATGCTCATGTTGATTCTGATGCTAAAAGTAAATTGCAACCAAAGTCTAAAGTCTGTTATTTTATTGGATATGGTGATAACGAGTTTGGCTATCGGTTTTGGGATTACAAGAACCAGAAGATCATCAGAAGCAGGAATGTGGTGTTTAATGAACCGGTGCTGTACAAGAATAAGTCAAAGGCTGAGACAGAAAGTGCATTGCCGGAGACGAAGAAATCTGAGTTCATTGACTTGGATGATATTTCTGAGGGAGCCAAACAGAACAGGGATGAGGAAGATAAAGAAAACGTGAACCTACATGTGGAACACAGTACACCAGTAACAGTAGTCAGGAGGTCTTCCAGGAGCATCAGATTACCATAGCAGTTTTCATCGTCCCTGTTCTATATTATGCTCACTGACAGTGGTGAGCCAGAGAGTTATGTAGAAGCCTTACAGACTAAGAGTTCGATGAAGTGGGAGTCAGCCATGAAAGATGAGATGGATTCCTTGTTGACAAACTAGACATAGGAGCTGACTAGATTGCCAGCTAGAAAAAAAAGATTTTGCACAACAAATTGGTATACAGAGTGAAGGAAGAACATGACGGCAGCAAGCGCTACAAGGCAAGGTTAGTTGTCAAGGGATTTTAGCAGAAGGAAGGAGTTGACTTTACTAAAATCTTTTCCCCAGTTGTAAAGTTGACAACGATCAGAACAGTGCTGAGAATTGTAGCTGCAGAGGATCTATTTCTGGAGCAGTTGGATGTCAAGACTGCGTTCCTTCACGGTGAGTTGGAAGAAGACATACATATGCGCCAGCCTGAGGAATTTGCAGTGAAAGGCAAGGAAGACATGGTCTGCAAATTGAAGAAGAGCTTGTATGGTCTGAAACAAGCTCCAAGGCAGTGGTACAAGAAGTTTGATAGCTTCATGCAGAGTACCGGGTTTACCAAGCTGGAGGCAAATCACTATTGTTATGTCAAGAGTTTTTACAGCTCATATATCATTATGCTACTGTACGTAAATGATATCCTCGTTGCCGGGCCATGCATCGAGGAGATCAACAAGCTGAAAAAGCAACTGTCAAAATAATTTGCCATGAAGGATTTGGGAGCTGCCAAGCAAATCCTTGGGATAAGGATAGTCAGAGACAGAGCCGCAGAAACTGTGAGACTATCTCAAGCAAAATATGTGAAGAAGGTGCTGAGAAGGTTCAACATGGATGGCGCTAAACCTGTTAGTACACCCTTAGCTAGCCATTTCAGACTAACTAAGGATCAGTCTCCAAAGGCAGAGCAAGAGTAGGAGCACATGAGCAAAGTTCCTTATGCATCAGCTATTGGTAGCCTAATGTATGTTATGGTCTGTACCAGACCAGATATCGCGCATACAGTGGAAGTAGTCAGCACATACATAAAAAATCCAGGAAAACAGCATTGAGATGCTATCAAATGGATTCTGAGATATTTGACGGGGACTAGAGATACGTCCTTGTGTTTCACGAGGACAGGACTGAAGCTGCAGGGCTACGTGGATGCTGACTTAGCCGGCGATGTTGACAATAGGAAGAGCACCACCGAGTTTGTCTACGCTTTGGGAGGCACATCAGTGAGCTAGGCTTTAAAGCTGCAGAAGATTGTGGCACTCTCTACTACAGAGGCTGAGTATGTTACAGTGACAGAGGCTGAAAAGGAGATGGTATAGTTGCAGGGTCTCTTGGATGAGTTGAGTAAGAAGGTTGAAATAGGGACGCTCTACAGTGATAGCCAAAGTGCTATCTTTCTTGCCAAAAATCCAGCATTCCACTCCAGGATGAAGCACATACAACTGCGATATCACTTCATTCGCTCGTTACTAGACAGTAGTCAGTTGAATCTTGAGAAGATTAGCGGGGCGAAGAATCCATCTGATATGTTGACAAAAGGCGTCAAAATTGACAAACTGAATCTATGCTTGGTTTCAGTTGGTCTTCAGGGATAGAAGACATGAGGTTGGGTCACATAGGGTTGATTGGTTGTGTTGGTGGTTTCAAGGCGTTGGTGAGGTTGATGGAATTTCTCAAGACTTGGAGTGCTTTTACTTCAAGTGGGAGAATTGTTGAGCCTAATGTGAAGAAAAACCTTTTTTAATGGTAGGCCGATCGATCGGTGGTGTTTGTAGGAGAAAAATCGAGAGCAGTGAAAAACCACTTGATAGACCAATCGATCCATCTATGAGACTGATCGATCGGTCTATGCGGGAATGTCTTTATAAGCTGCTAGGGTTGCAGCAGCCGTTAAGGTTTTTCATTATTGTTCTTTTGTGTTATTCTGTAATCTCTCTCCCAGATCTTCCTCTCTTTTGTAACCTCCAATCAATAGTGAAAGTGTGTGATCTCGTGGATATAGGCACAACTTGTCGAATCACGTAAACCTTATATTTGTGTGCGATTGTCTCTCTTTCTCTCTTCTTCGTATTTATTCCGTGTTTGTGTGATTGTAGTTGATCTTGGGTGGAATTAGTGATCGCATTCTAATCTCTAACAATATTAATGGTGTTTCTCAAGTACTTAACACTCCTTGGATGGTAGCAGGAGATATGAATGACATTAGAGCTGGTAATGAGAAAATAGGAGGAGCTCTTACTAGTTCAAGCTGTTGCAATCGTTTTAGCACTTGGATTAATAGATGTGGATTGATTGATCTTGGCTTTAGTGGCCAAAAATTTACTTAGACGAATTCTCGAAAAGGCTTGGCTAGAATTTGTGAGAGGCTAGATATGGTTCTTTGTAATGATACATGGCAAATCCTTTTCTTGAGGTTTAGGTGCAACACTAACCATGAACACATTCTGATTGAGGTTTAGGTGCAACACTAACCATGAACACATTCTGATCATTGTCCTGTTCTTATTCACTTGCAAGATGAGCATAACATAACAAGCTTGCAGAAACCTTTTAGACTTAAGGCAGCATAGTTAACCCACCTTGCTTTTAATAAGCTAGTCCACAAAAAATGGCAGGGAAAGCAAGATAACTTTGATGCCACTCTTGCACAGTTCACTAAAGCAACCAAGGTAGGGAATGAAACTGTATTCGGAAATATTTTTAGAAAAAGACGCCGGACTCTAGCCCGATTCACAGGAGTCCAACGAGCTTTAACCACTCAGCGAAATCCCTATTTAGAGCATCTGGAGGTTCAATTTATTGCTGATTATAACCGGTTATTGTTCCAAGAAGATGTATTCTGGTTCCAAAAATCACGATTAAACTAGATCATGTTTGGAGACCAAAATACACGTTTCTTCCATGCAACCACCCTGGTGAGTAGAAGAGGAAATAAGATCATGCAGTTGAAGCTAAGTGATGGGCAGTGGTGCTCTGATCAGGATCTGTTTAAGGCACACGCATTTGAACATTTTTGGAGACTTTATAGTGAGGAAGAAGGCCATCGGAGTATAAATAGCCTCCCCCCATTTGGACAAGATGTTGTCTGAGGAGGATCAAAGCAGTCTTGCAAAGTCTATTGAAGCACTAAAGGTTAAAATTGCAGTATTCTCTATGGCAGCATTGAAGGCACCTTGCCCAGATGGTGTTCAACCATTTTTCTACCAAGTTTGCAACAAGTCTTATTTTTCAACCATTTAATAGTAGGCGACACAGTGGTGGGAATGGTCCAACAAGCTTTAGCGACGGGTACTATTTCACATTCCATTAATCAAACTTTGATTACTCTTATCCCAAAAGTTGCTAACCAGATTCTATTCATCTCTTTCGCGCTATTAGCCTTTGTAATGTCTCTCTTCGGATCATATCGAAGGCGTTGGCAAATAGATTGAAATCCCATTTATCCAACATTATTAGTCCTATGTAGTTAAGTTTTCTCCCTAGGCGTCAGACACCGAATAACATAGTGATTGTGCAAGAACTTCTTCACTTGATGAGGAAACAAAAGGGACGTAACGACAGTCTGATTGCAAAATTAGATTTGGAAAAAGCGTTTGACAGATTAAATTGGGATTTTTTGGAAAGGGTGCTTACTGAGTTTGGTTTTTCCTTAAACTGGATTCAGCTAGTTATTCACTGTGTGAAAACGACCTCCTTCTCTATTATCTAGAATGGGCAAAAAACCACTTTCTTTAAGCCAGGAAGAGGTTTGCGTCCAGGGGATTCATTATCCCCTACTTGTTTATCTTGTGCATGGAGAAATTAGGTCGGGCCATTAATTTACAGGTCACTTTGGGTGGTTGGAAATGAGTGAAAGCTTCGCAAAGGGCCCAGTTATATCTCACATTTTCTTTGCCGACGACATAATCCTATTTGGTGAAACAACTACTCGACAAGCCATGGTGATGGCAGACACTATTGATAAATTCTGTAATGCCTCGGGTCATAAGGTCAGCCTGGCCAAATCAAAGTTGCTTGTTTCCCCAAATGTTGCGAGAAATAGGAATGCTAAACTTCAAACTATTAGTCAAATTCATTTATCAACTAATTTGGGAAGGTACCTGGAAATCCCCCTTCTCCATGGTAGAGTTGACAAGAGCACCTTCAGATTTCTTTTGGTGAAGGTTCAATCTAAATTGGTTGGATGGAAAGCTAAACAATTATTCCTGGCAAGACGTGCTACCTTAATTAGATCGGTCATTTCATCCATCCCTATCTATGTTATGCACGCTAATAAGCTCCCTGTGAGTATTTGTAAGGAACTAGATAGATGTAGTTGAAAGTTCCTTTGGGGTGAAACGGATGCTACTAAGAAGCTCCACCTAATTTCGTGGGACAAGTTTGCAAATCCAAATCTAATGGAGGGCTAGGTTTTAAAACGACACAAGCGATGAATATAGCTTTGCTAGCTAAGCTGGGCTAGAAAATTGTTGCAAATGAGCCATCTCTTGGGGGGGGGGGGGGGGGGGGGGAGGGGGGCGGGGGGGGGGGGGGGACGTATGTTACCAAAGGCAGATCTTTTGGGGAGTTAAAACCTGGGGGTGCTTCTTATATTTGGCAGAGCATTTTAGCTAGCTGGGAAATTCTTTAAAAGGGTGTTCTGTGGTGGCTGGGTAATGGCACTTCAATTCAGTATTGGAAGGATATCTGGCTAATGGATTCACCCTTGGCTCACTTTTGTCTTCATTCGATCCCTACCAATGAAAAGCAGTGCAATGTGCAGGATTATTGGGATTCTACCTCTGGCTGGAACTGGGCAAAGCTAGATCATTTACTTCCTTCTCCTATTAAAGAAAAGTTACAGAAGATATTGATGCATAGGAGGCCAGATACTGAAGATTGTGTTGGCTGGAAATTTAGTTCAAATGGTAATTTCTCAGTTAAATCTGCTTATTATGAAATCACAGTGGATGAGGACACCTCACACATGGCGAAGGGCTGGGAAAATCTGTGGAAAACTCTATTGCTTGTTGTAAAATGGTCGTGTGGCTAGCGAGATATGATAGATTAATGACTCAAGGCTTGAAAGTGAAAAGAAATCTGGGTGTTGATGCGTCATGTCAAATTTGTGGGCATTTTTAGGACTCAACTCTTCATGCTATTAGAGACTGTTCATTTGCCAAAAACGTATGGATCCCAATCATTCATTCAGGTACAAGTGTAGATTTCTTTATCCTTTCTTTAGTAACTTGGATTGATGGTAACTTGAGCTCCCAAAGAAATCTGGCTCTTTCTCTTATCTGTGGAATTTATTATTTCAAACCACGATTTTTTACATTTGGAGATGGCAAACCCAGTTTTTACGTGAGCCAAATTTTTATGTTCCAGTGGCCCCTTTAAATGTGATTTTCAGTTTAGTCCAGCAAAGTTTTATCTCGAAAGTAATGGTCACGATCAAAAATCAAGTGTTCTTATGAAATGGTACTCCCCAGCCGGGATGATTGAAACTAAATGTGGACGCTGCGTTGTTCTCTCATCAACAAAATGCAGCTTTTGCCAGAATTTATCAAGACTGACAAAGGAACTGGGTAATTGGTTTCTATTGTGTTATTGATGGCAGTAGTCCTTTGAAGGCAGAGCTTAAGGCATTTGAGAAAGATTTGGACATTATTTTTTTATAAAGGTTTTGAAAGAGGTATATTGAAAACGGACTCCCAAAACACTCTACATGATATTGGAGAAGCTGGGCCCGAACATCCTTGCGCCAACCTTCTACTTTCCATCAGGCAGCGTTTATATTACAACAAAGAATGGATCCTAACCCTAAGGGGTTGGCTTGGTGGTCGAGACTTGAAATATAAGAGTATCCTCCTTAGATCTCAAACTTGAAACTTCTTAGATGCTGTCAATTCTTTGGATCAAGTCTTTATGAGACTTTGTCTCGACTTTAATTGAGATTCTCGCAAGTGAACGGTGGGATTAATCCTTCAAAGATTAGTCGAGGTACACGTAAACTGACCCGGACACCCTGAGTTATAAAAAAAAAAAAAACAAAGAACTGATCCCTCAACGTGCCTATTGTGAAGCTAATCGAAGTGATGATTTTCTGGCTAAAGCTGCTGCTTTCGAGAACCACTGCTTTGAGGTGCTTTTAAACCCTCGTGTAAACGTTTCTACTTTGCTTAAAGATGATATTTTAGGCAGAGGATATCCTTGTTTCCTTTCTTTGTAAGGTCCGGTAGTTATCCCTTGCTACCAAAAATAAATAAATAAATCAAATATTTACAATCCTCAACCTTTTAAGTCATTGTGGCGCGTTGCCATTTGTTTATTGCGCACACTAATACATAGATAGAGGCATGATCTCGGTTAAGATAAATAAAGTTAAAAAAGATAAGAGTGTATTATAAATATTATTGTTAAAAATTCAATTACATTTTTTTTTCTAAAAAAAATATTATAGGATTTTTTTAAAATATTAGTTTAAAAAAAATAATATCAAAGTTTTACAATATTTTAATTCACTAAATTGTCTAAATTGTGAGTTGAAATCATCAAAAACTTCATCCAATTTGCTAATTTTGCCGATCGGTGAATTGACAATGGATTAAAAAAAACTTTCACTTGGCCTTAAAATGAGTTTGTTAAAAAATTTCGTCCTTAATATGTATTGTCCGTTTTGTCCAGGATGAAGCATTACAAAGATATCGAAACCTCTTAAGTAAAAGGTGGGATTATATGTACAATCTAAAATGCCAAATAACTTTTTTCAGAGCTTTTTTTTCTATTCTTTATATTTTTATTTAAATTTTACCTTTTTAGTTCCTTATGACAAGAGCAATCTAAGAGCATGTGCGTTCAGGCCAAAATTAAAAAAAAAGTTCATTAAATACAAAAAAAAAAGCCACGAAAAGGCCACAAAGCCTGTTAACATCTTATCTGAACTTTTATTTCTCAGCCATTTTTTAAAGTTTTTGAACTCCTCATGATGAGAGGGGAATCTAAAAAGGCACACTCATTTGAGATAACGCATAAAAAGTCTACTTAAAGCAAAAAATATTATATAAAAATCCTAGATTTAAGGCACGCTAATGTCAAGGAGGTTGATCAATGTATAGGCAAAATCAAACATAAGATTGTTTATAAAGTGTTCAGGCTGAAGTCTTCGATGCAATATATGAACTGGCCACCTCTAGCATCAACTCCACATTTTTCCTATACTGTATATATATTATTTGAACATAAACATTTATTAGAAGTGCTTCAACAATTATTTATTTATTTATTTATTTATTTTTAGGATTTGGATTCTCAAAAAGGGTTTGAATCTTGCAGTTGATGGGTTGTGGGCCTATATTGGGCCCACCTTGGTGATTCGAAGTTGTTGAGAACAAAAAAAAATTATTCATTAAAAAATTTAAATTAATTGAATATCTACAAGTCTGTGACCAGATCATATTGATCTTCAAAAATAAAACAGACTACACAAAAGTCACACGCCTATTTTGTAGGATCACTATGATCAGATCACGTGATTGCAGATGTTCGATTAATTGAATTTTTTTTTGCAAGAATGATTTTCTTACTGGGAACTAACAATATGAATAATTCGGACCACCAAGGTGAGCTAAGAAGAACTCACAACCCACCTTTTGGTACTTGAGAGAAGCCCTTCCCTTTTATTAATTAGTAGAGAATAATCTAAAATTCTTGTTTGTTTTTTTTAAAAGGCAGCAATAGAGTCATACCTCAAGTAGTATGTTTGATTTAATTTTAGATTGCACCACACACCATTTTGTAATATGTGCACCTACAAAAAATTTCCAGATTCCTTTAAATGCTAAAGTTCATAAGAAGAAAAGAAATATAATGTTCATGTACAACAACAAACAAAATGTAGAAAATGGAGAAGTGTATATTAATGACAGCAAAACCAAAGTATGGATACCACTTATATATATATATATATATATATATATACACACGTAAACACATATGTGTATATGTATAAATACACATCTATATCTATACTATTATAATAAAAAAAACAGTAGAGACAACGCAAAAATTTGATGAAGCCATGTTGCGTGATTTTACTTCTATTAATTAATAGGTGTAAAGATGACTTTTTCATTTAAATAACAAAGGGTAAATATGTAAACTTAAATTAATTACAAATAACTTCTCAGTTTTCACATAACTACCCATTTCCTATATAACTTTCAATATACCTTTTCTCAAAATATTATTTTCTTTATTTTTTAGAAAATTTTATTTAACACTACTAATTAAAAAAATATATATTGCACTTGCATCGCGAGGGCCATACGTCTATATTTATATGTATACAGCTGCACTAAAAATAATAAACCCTGTAGAGATTAATTTATTATGGTAGGTTAGTAATGCAGATGCATTTTAAAAACTCAAATTCACTTGTAAGTTATGGCCCTGATTCGCATTTCTTAAAAGTTGGCCTTTTGAAAAAAAAAAAAAAACAAGGCCAACTGTTAAGTTATTACTATTTGGCATATCTAAAAAGCCACAGTTTTTTCACTTTTTTTTTTGAAAAAACTTATACATATCTCAAACACTAACTTTTTTAGAGTAAAACATCTATAATACCCTCAATTAAAGAAGTTAATCCTTCTTACAAAAACAAAAAAGCGGTGCCAATATCCCAAACATTACAATTAATTTATTATGGTAGGTTAGTAATGCAGATGCATTTTAAAAACTCAAATTCACTTGTAAGTTATGGCCCTGATTCGCATTTCTTAAAAGTTGGCCTTTTGAAAAAAAAAAAAAAACAAGGCCAACTGTTAAGTTATTACTATTTGGCATATCTAAAAAGCCACAGTTTTTTCACTTTTTTTTTTGAAAAAACTTATACATATCTCAAACACTAACTTTTTTAGAGTAAAACATCTATAATACCCTCAATTAAAGAAGTTAATCCTTCTTACAAAAACAAAAAAGCGGTGCCAATATCCCAAACATTACAATTAAAAAACAAAAAGTAAAGCTATTTTAAACATTTTAGTAAAAAGCAAAAAAGCAAAAAAAAAAATTACTACAAAAGATTATTCCAAACAATCTAATTTTTTTCCTCTTTTTTTTTTTTAAAAAAAAGTTAAAACCTCTTTAAAAAGCTAAACTTTTTAGACATTCCAAACAAGGCCTAAGTGTACTGAATTTAGTTTTTAAAAAATAAATAATAAATAAAGGCTACCCAAAGCAAGGGAGATGGAAAACAAGGGTCTATTTGGGATAGCTTTTCTGTTAGCCTTTTATTGTGATTTTTTTTTTGTCTTTTTATGTTTTTGGTTTAATTGTTTTACTTTTTCAATTCGTCGTGATAAAACGAATCTAAAAGGATAGCCATTTTGGATAAAGTTGAAAAAAGTTTACTAAAGACGAAAAAAACTTTATAAAAGCCTTAAAGTGACTTTTTCATCTTATATGTGCTTTTTTTTTATAACTTTTTTTTTTTTTTAGGTTTTCGTAATGAGAGAAGTTTAGAAAGTATCATCGTTTGAGCTAACACAAATATTTTTCAATAAAGACGAATATAAACCATATAAAAAAAACTATCCTACATGGTGCCC
>JAULJZ010133699.1:0-10832 GCA_032270985.1 Heliamphora pulchella | reverse complement strand
TGCACTGGTTAATCTCGTCTTCAACTCTTGAAAAGCTTTTTCACAAACATCGCTCCATTCAAACTTGATCCCTTTCTACGTCAACCTCATCATCGGTCGGGCCCATTTAGAGAAATCCTGAATAATTCTTCGATAATAGCCTGCCAGCCCCAGAAAACTACGAACTTCAAAAATTGACTTTGGTTGCTTCCAGTCAGTCCATCACAGCTTCTACCTTTGCTGGGTCCACTAATACTCCTTTTTCAGATATAACATGACCCAAGAATTTTACTTCTCGTTGCTAAAACTCACATTTGCTGGCTTTGCTGTACAACTATGCATCTTGTAAAAGTTGGAGGGTAGTTCTCAGGTGTTGCTTCTGATCTTCTTCAATGCGGGAGTATACTAAAATGTCATCAATGAATACTACCACAAACTGATCCAAGAATAGTTGGAACAACTTGTTCATCAAACCTATGAATACTGCGGGTGCATTGGTCAATCCGAATGGCATCACTACAAACTCGTAATGGCCATATCTGGTATGGAAAACTGTCTTCGAAATTTCTTCTTCCATAACTCTTAGCTGGTGATACCCAGATCGAAGGTCAATTTTTAAAAAGTATGACGCTCCTCGAAGCTGATCAAAAAGGTCATCAATTCTTGGTAACAAATATCTGTTCTTGATCTCCACTCGATTCAATTGTCGATAATCTATGCACAACCGCAAAGATCCATCCTTCTTCTTCACAGAGAGTGCAGGCGCACCCCCACGGGAGGTACTCGGGCGAATAAACCCCTTCCCTTTTAAGTCTTGCAACTGATCCTTTAATTCTCGTAACTCTGCTGGTGCCATTATGTGCTGAGGGATTAAGATTGGTGCAGTGCCGTGTCGCAGCTCAATCAAGAACTCCACATCTCTCTTAGGGGGTAACCCTGGCAATTTATCAAGAAAAACGTCGGCAAACTCCTCAACAATCTGTGAAAGGTCCTTCTTTGGTGAGTCATCACTAATTGTTAGGCTAGCAATAAAACTAGCGAATCCGTCGATTTTGTTTTCCTGTGTAATGAGAGACTCCTTTCTATCTCCTTGAATCTTACAAAAGGTTCCATCTCTGGCGCATACACGGATTCTTTTATGATAACAATCAATCACTGCTCGGTGTGCTGACAGTCAGTCCATACCGAGGATTATATCAAAACATCTGAAGTCCATCACTCGATGATCACAAAGCAGATTAAATTCGGAGATTCTCAACACACAGTACTTACATACAGTCTCTATACACTGTAGGCTTCCTAATGGTGAAACAATCTTCAACGCTTGCTTCAAACTTTTTGGTTCTATGTCGAGAGTTTTCATGCAAGATGTAGAAATAAAAGAATGTGATGCACCGGTAACGAAAAGCACTTTTACCAAGGTACTAAAAAGAACAAACATACCTTGGATGACCTAATTGTCGTCGATCTCATCACCTTAAAGAGTAAAGATTCTGTCACCCTGATTACTATTTTTGTTCCCCTCATTCTGAGCTCCCTTCTGATTGCCATTATTGTTCCAGTTAGCCACTGGACCTGGGTTCTGGGTCCTTTGCTGCTATTGATTTTATGGCTGCTGTTGTGGCGGAGGCCGTTGTGGTTGCCAGTTCCCATGTTCTTGATTCTATGGGCATTCAAACTTTCGATGGCCTTCTTGACCACAAGTGAAGCATCGATAAACTCTGGGTTCATTCTCATTCGGTGGTTTGTATGGCTTGGAAGTGACTGCTTGCCCCCGGTTGTTATTACGGATAGGGCCTCCCTTTGAGGATCCAGCTCGGGCCAGGAACATTTTCTTCGTATCAAGAACCCCTTTCTCCATTAGTAGGGCGGTGTCAACAACCTCAACATAGGTAGGAAGGCATGTGCTCATAACTCTGCCACGGGTCAGGGGCTCCAAGCCCCACTCGAACTTTCTGGCCTTAGACGCTTCATCTGGAAAAATAGCCCCAGCATAACGGCCTAACTCTTTGAACTTGGAAGCATATTCTGCTACTATCATCCATGTCTGTTTCAACTCTAGAAAACTTCATATCATCTCATGTCTCTGTGCATCTGGGAAGTACTTCTGGAAGAATAACTCCTCAAGCTGCTGCTTGGTAGCCACATGGTAGGAATTCCTTATCGAATTCCACCAGTGGTCAGCTTTCCCCTCTAATTAAATAAGTGGCCAAGGCTACTCGATCAGCTTCATCCCTAACAGCCATGGTCTCTAGCATTTTTTTCACCTAATTCAGCCAACTCTTCGCCTCTTGAGGACGGATTCCTCCACTGAACGTCGGGGATCGCTGCTGGTGAAAATCAAAAAACAAAGTCATCCTATCGGTTCGAACTCTCTGTGCTTGAGCATGTGCAAGCTGTGGATTCCTTATTGCATCAACGAGGGTCCAGAGTAGAAAATTAAAGTCCCCGTCTCGTGGTACCGGTGGCGGTTCTCTCTGTCCTTCGAACATTTCAGGTTCCACATTTTTTCGTGGTTGCTAGTATAGGCGAGGTCTGCCTCTCCTTCAATTCATCTATATAAACAAATAAACCAAGGCATTTAAATAGTTGTTATTATTATTATTTCTTTTTACGTTTTAATCTTATTTAAGTTGAATCTACGATCGCGTGGGTAAGGGTTGAACCTAGTGCTCTGATACCAACTGTGATGACCCAAAAATTTTGAATTAATCTAGAACGATAAATAAAATACTAGGCAATAGAAAGGCAAAATCTTATTCTAATATTTCTAAAAAAAAAAATTAAACCAAAAATCTTATTACATCATTGTTCTTGTAGCGAAAAATAAAAAATAACTGAAAACAAAAAAATGCTGATAATAAAGACTGGTGGCTAGGTTTACATGAACCAAGGCTCTATCTGTTCTTCTATATTTTTCTCTATGACGTCATCCTACACTTCATAACCTGGTGTTTGAATCACCAGGACAACATAAAATGAAGCCATGAGTTCGAAGAACTTAGTAAGCTCATCACATGTAAAGCATGCATCGATAACTAATCACATCAACATGTAGCAACAAATAAATAACAAATATATCAAAATGCATCGTGATTTAATTAATTACTAATAACTCAAACTAGGATTATCCTGAATCACTACCCAAACACATACTCCTCATCATCATCAACATCAAATCTAATACACGAGAAGTTTCTACAGTTCCAGCCAGATGATATCCTAGAATAATAACAAGACCCAGCCTACGGTCTGTTTTTGCCAGATAATCATCTTAGAATTACAATCGAGAACTCATCTGTGTCTACCTGATAAGTTACCCTAAAATATACACTGGCCCAGCCTACGACGGATGTCTGCCAGGTAACTTATCAAAAATTAAAACTCTACTAGATATTATCAAAGTTCGAACACTAGCTCCGCCTACGGCGGGTCTACCTTGATAATATCCATCACCACAACGAACCACGACATACAATTAACCCCTCGTAATTAGCCCCGTTATGATTTTTAGCATACGAAATTTATTTATGCAATTCTCCCGATGAACACATTTCCAATAGTTAAAATCATGCTAAATTGATAATCAATCATGTAAAATGAATCATGTTTTAACGAAAAACGACAACTTAACATGTGATCATCAATAACAACATGAGATATCTAAACATGCATAAATCGATAAACAATAATCTTATAATCAAACAAAATATGTCAAGTGTCAGTTTAAATCCAAGTTTCGTATCTACATAACCTTTTTTTTTAACAACATGATCTTTCTAGAAAAAAAAATTTTAAATGCAAAACTTGATTGTTTGTTTAATTTTGTTTAAAAGATTTAACTTTTTCTACGAAAACCTGATTAAAGTTTGACTAATTGATTAATTAATTATTTATTTATTTATTTATTTATTTTTTGCAATGAACCCTCTTAATTTCAAAATATTTATGATACATATTCAAAAAAAAAATTCAGCAACTAAATGATCATAGGATTCATCGAAGTAATTAAATATTGAAGGGCGCACAACTAGTGATTCGGTTTTTTTTCGGTTTTCGATGAATTGTTTATATTAAAAGCAAACCCTTAATATCAGAATATTCATCATACATATTAAAATATAGCAAATAATTAAAAATTAAATCAAAAAAAAAGTATAAATACCGATGCGTTGCAAAACTAGTGATTTCGTTTACTTTTTTCGCTTTTCTACGACTGCACGACGATAACGGCTTCGGTTTGAGACGAAAGGTTTAGACTCTTTCTTAATCCTACAAATCCAAAAGCCTATACTCCTCTCTTTTTCTAAAAAAAAAAAAACGAAGAACGGTTGGAGAACGAGAAGAAAACCGAACGCCAGAATAATTGAATATTATTCATAACGATCAATAAAAATAAATGCAGGTTTAGATCTTACCAGTTAAAAAACGAAACCGCTGATTATCAAGAACACAATTCCAGTTGTATATGTCTTTAAAAAATCACGACGATCCGACTTCGTTTAGTCCTTAATCCATGCAAAAACGGAGACTGATTTTTTCTCCCCAAACTCCCTTCCAGCGGCACCCAACCGTTATGATGATTTTTTTTTTTTTTCCTAAGCATCCCAGCGGTAAACCATTAGGTACCCCAACCCAAATGGTAATGTGTATATATAGAGAGCTAAAGATATATAGAAATAAAAATTTTATATATTCTAAAATATAATTGTTATTTTTATTTATTTCTTAATTCTTTTGTCTTCCAAAAATAAAATTATTATCTTTTAAAAGATATTTCTTTCCTAACGAGATTATTACTTTCTAAAAAAATTATTATATTATTAAATTATTTTATTATTATTATTATTATTATTATTATTAAACTTAACTTTAGTATAAAACTTATTATAATCTTGTTATTTAAATTTAAATTTTTAACTTAACTTAAAAATTAAACTTACTTAGGTTTATTATTATAATAAATTCCACGAATTATATACTCCACAACAAAATGATTAATTTCTATTTATTATTATTTGTTAAACATTATTGAAAAAAAAAATCTCGAAAGGTTACAATTCTTGGTTCAAAATATATTCTTAATTATCTCTGGACAGGACAGGAACCCCTAAATTTTTATTTTTCAGATTGAATACTTGTAGGAACTGTATTCTTTTTCGAAAAGGAAAAAAATCCTAACTCGGCAGAATAAGGATTATACCTTTGAGATCTCTCTGGTTTGATCTCGTCTCAACACTCGAATAGAAAATTGCCAGATTGACGCACACATGTAGGAAATCGACTGCACCTCTAGTCTTCTGTCATATTCTCGTATATCTAATCCCGAACCGAGTGAGAGCTACAAAACTATGACCTAAACCCTAACTTGGCTGCCTATTGATATCATGAAAATATCACAATTCTAGCTGCCAGATAGGCTTAACTGCATATAAATAGATTACAGTAGACACCTGAAGAGTAAATATGACTCAAATTCCTTATGTAATTACGAAAACCTAATTCAATCCGAATTAAATTCATAATTCCATAAATTACAATT
The DNA here is from genome assembly GCA_032270985.1 of Heliamphora pulchella. Lineage (NCBI taxonomy): Eukaryota > Viridiplantae > Streptophyta > Magnoliopsida > Ericales > Sarraceniaceae > Heliamphora > Heliamphora pulchella. Next base: position 5,311 of record JAULJZ010133699.1, on the reverse strand, counting down.
CTTATCACTAAAGAATTATAATTGCACTTTCGATTTTGTCTCAAAAAATAAGTTCGAGCTCCATGTTATTAAATTATTATATCTTCTCAGGTTAAAATTACATATACCCATTGATTAAATTAAATTAATATCAATTTTATTTAATGGATTACTTATAATTTTTTTAAGAATTTTAACTTAATTTATTTGATATGTTTGATACAAAATTCTCCAGCAGAGTTTAGCATAATCAAAATTTATAAGTTTCTTTCAGGGGATATCATCATGTCCTATACTGAGATATGAATTCCATTAATAATTAATTTTAACCATACACATAATGTTGTTATCCAATTTATTGAGCTTATTGACCTATATAAGATCTCACTCTCTTATGAATCAAAATAATAAATACTAAATATATGTGTCAATTAAATATTTTGAGAAAATGGTATAAGCACTCATAATAATCATGAGATATGAATTATTTTATACAGTTAGTATAAAAACAATCCGTACGCGAAACTGTTTTATAACTAGCTAGGGTTTCGCGATTTTTGAGTATGTTTTAAGAGACTACTAGGGTTTTTGAGTATCTACCTATTTAAGGGACTACTAGGGCTTCATGTGGCTATCTCTCTTAATTATAATTATTCTCTAGCTGCCAAGGTAGCCTTTGTTTAATTGAAAAGCAACAAAGTTATTCAAGGGTCTTCATTAAGAAGATATTTTGGAGTTTTCATATTAAATTTGCTTGATGATCATACAGCTTCCATGCCATCAGGCACATCATCAAGCAACCAAACCTTCAATGTTCTATTCGAGATCGTAGAGTCTCTTGAGTGGATTCTCAAGAGTTCTAAATATCGTGGTGGATTTTGTCAACAATCAAAGTTCAGTAGTAGATTTCAGTGGCGGTCGAGCACGATTTGATGTATGTGAATTTCATAAGAATAGGCTTACTATTGTAGGTTGTGGATTCAACAGGGTTTGTAAAATTTTTTGTAATCAAAACTTGATATAGTGCTTAATCTTTCTAGACCTTGATTGGACTCGTGGTTTTTACTCGGTATCGCTGCGTTTTGTGCGATTAGATTTATTTGCTTGTGTTGTTGTTTTGTTTGCATTGTTTGGTTAGAAAAATCAATTAGTGAAAATTAATCTACAAACATGATTTTTCACACTCCAAGTATATTAGCACAGTGAGTTGAAACTACCATTCTCCATAATTAAGACAATCCTATTAAAATAGTATGCTATAGTTCTGCCAATTGTGTATTCAATTCTATCTAAAACCATGAACAAAAAGTTTATATTCTATAAAAACTGATAATCTGATCTTATGTGCGTAAACTCAAAACTACACATCACATCACCTACTATGTTGAATAAAAAATACACATGTATCACATTAAATAAATAATAGAGTGCAAATATTACTCATACAGATTCATATTAAAATTTCAATAAAAAATTATTAATGAATAAAATAAATACCAAAATTCATTAAATAAAAATATGACTTTTAATATATATCCCTAACACGCGTATATTTGCGTTTGAACACAAAACATGCTTTATTCACTTTGCTTTTTTTTTCTTTTATTATGTTTGTAATAATAGCTTCTTCCTGTTGCAGGCTGGGCATCACATTCGCGGCTTTGGTGGGTCAGGAAAGGCCTTGGAGTGGTGTCGGGCTCTTCCTACTTAAAGCCACATTCTAGTTGATGGTGCTGGTTTCGACTAATTTAGCCGATGCTGGACTCCACCAACAATAATTGAGTGTAGATGACAACTTAAGCAAAGTGGCGATGGGATGCTACCAATACCTTCCGTTTTGCAACGTTCGAAGCCATGTTGACACCACTTGATGATTTCTCCAGGCATTCACGTTAGTGGGGAGCCAATCTAATTTGATTCCAATATTCATCAAAGTCCTGAGACATTAACATACTTCATGGGCGTTGTCCCATCTGTGATGGATCCTAGTTGGATTTGGTACCTGGCTCTAGAATAATCATAACTTTTATAATTGATTATAACAATTATACATGCTTCTTCAAAAAAAACAGACAAACAAACAAACAAACAAACAAACAATTATACATGCTTAGCATTGATGGTAGATAAGTATCAATGCTATTATTTTCTTTCAAAATGAAATGAAAATTTAAATAGAATATTATAAAAATTAGTATTTTAAATAAAAGTTTTGGCTTTTTTTATTTTTTTGTCAAACTCTTTTTACGTTTTCAGCTAAACGAAAAAATTTAAAAAAAACTTGTGTTGCAATTGCCAATTTGACCCTAAGAGACCGCAACTTCGCACGATGGTCTAAGTTGCATCCATCTCTAATTTGACAAATTTGAGTACACTGCCCATACCTTATACCTAGTACATCAATTACTACCCACTCTATAGGCCTCTGATTTCTGTTTGTGTTTGGTATGATCAGAATCCAAGGGGCAACCCGAGACCATTGGTCTCGGACTAATCAACAGCCATTCTCGAATCCATCACTTTGATGGTAAGCGCCACATAACTTGATGGTAAGCCCCTTATAAATGTGTGGCCTTATTAGGACCAATGAGTTGGCATTAAATCACCAATTCTTAAACGCAAATAGAAATGTATTCATGCACACATTAAAAAAAAGATTATACAAAGATTTACATTGTTCGACCTACATGCGTCTATATTTGAAAAAGATAATTCACCATAACCGTATAATATACAATCATGAGACAAAAATTACTCCAAAACTCACAACCACAACTTAAATCTTGAAACAAATCTTATTTTCCTGTTCAAAAATTTACCCGCCCTATTATTTTTTCGTGTCTCTCTACGTCTCTACCACTTTAATTCAACTATCTACACGCCTACTAAAATTATAAAGTTTTCATTTTTAGGTAAATCTTAAAACCTTAACCCACATGTAATTATCGAATCCTACACGTATTGAATTTCTTATGAATTCATGACCAATCCAGGCTAAATATGTGTAAATAAAATCCTAATCATATAGGTTTACAAAATAAAAGATACACCCAACGATCTCTACTTTGGTTTGAATTTTACAAACCACCTTAAAGATAACTAGTATCGATGTCGATTATACTGTTGTCATCAATTTGCCACACATGAACCAATGTGATATTTTTCTATACACCGACATGCACAACAGTTGCTTGTTCTTAAAGGCATGATTGTAAGCTATGAGGTGAGTTATATTATGGATGTATATTATCAGATAGATGAATTTTGGATACTCTTTTAATTTAAACAGTTGTAATTTTGGTTGTATGGTTTATCAGTAAAAATCTTATTTTTTTTACAAAATGGTGGTTTGATAGATTTTTCGCTGTGACCCTAAATTTTGAGGCATCCTATGTCACTCCAACTATTCGTTGAATTATATTGATTACTAATCGTCTATCAAATCAAAAAATTCTTGCCTAATTTGACTCCACCTAAAACTAAAATTTCAGTTGCAAATGTTGATGATTAGTAGTTCATCATTTGATTAAACCAAATTATTTTTTATTGCCCTTAATCAAAAATATTTCAACACCCAAGCATGCTCCATAACTCAAGTCTTGAAACAATTCTCATTTTTCTACTCAAGAGTCACTCAGGGCTTGCCTTGAAACAAAACCACCAAGATAATGGCTTTAAATCCCCAATTTTTTAGCAAAAATTACCCCCAATTTTAATATACTTGTTATTTTTTGTATTATTCTTTTAATTTATAATTTTTTTTAAAAGATTGAATGATTAAATGTCATAATTTATATTTTATTATAGTTGTTTATTGCATGTATAATGCTTTTGCTGGATAATTTTTTTTAAAAAAAATTTTGTTCGCTATTTTTTTAAAAAAGTGTACAAAAAAATATAATCTACAAATTGAATATTATTGAATTGTGAAACAATAATACAAATTTAATTTATTAGAACTTTTGTACTGATTTTTCATGAAATTCTCACATGTATAAAAAATTATAAGACTTCTTCCTTATCATTTTTTCTTACATCTCTATCCATTTTTATTCAAGTTTCTACGCAATTACTAAAATTATAAAATTTCTATTTATAGGCAAAACTTAAAACCTTAAAATCATAACTCATATATAATTATAAAACTCAACACAAATTGAAATTCTTATAAATTCATGACCTCAGCTCGCTCCAATACATGTAAATAAAATTCTAATTATATGAGTTCACAAATTATAAAACACACCCAACACATAAGTCCAAACCACCTAATGATGGTGTTTTACATAACTAAAACTAATTTCTTATAAATTATAATTGAAGAAGAAAATAATTTTAGAGCAAAAATTCTAAATTTTACATTGTGTTAAAAGATGTGATGATTCTCTCAATAGCTACAAACAGATTAGTGAGTTGTCAAACACTATCAGTTCTAAAATCTGAAAATTGAGAAGAAAATGCATTGCCAGACACCTCCAAATTTTATCTTCCTTTGTGCAGGAGGGAGTCCAAGCTCATAAGAAAGTGTATATATAAGGTAAAAAGTCTGTATAACTTCAGATAAAAAGGATAAAAATGTCTACCTTGTACGGACTAAGGAGATAAATGTACACAAATCTGTACAGTCAAATTTACAAAAACAAAAAAGAACAAAAAAATAAACAATAAAAGAAATGGGGAAAGAAAAGGGGGTGGGGTGCAGTGGGGGCGCAGGAGGACTAATATTGATGCCTTTCAGCAAATACCACATGGTGTATTAAGACTGATTTTTGACGATCTTAACGGTGTTGTAAAAGCGCTTAAGATCCTTGATAGCCCTTTCCTCGATCTGAATCGAACGGATTGACGAGGGCGTGTCAACCTCCGGCTTGAACCAACGGCTTGCGATAGCAGAATCTGAAGGCAAGCCCTGTCCAGTAGCAAGTGTGAATCCGGTTGTTCTTGCCTTGGGACTATGGGAAAGGCTCTGCGGATGTTTTCCCTGCTTTGGGACAAAAAGAAAAGCAGACAAGAAGCAATACAAGAAAACGAGATTTAGTAACTAGACGGAAAAAAATAAACAGCTTGAAATTGTAAGGTTTAAGTTGATGGTAATAAATGCTACAGGGGACAAAACATGTTTCAAAAAGAGCAGCCAATTTTCAAATAACCAAACCAAACAAATCTAAGCAAGGTCGAAGCAAACATACAACCAGATATCAAGTTCGACTCTAGCTGAAAGTACTCTGATTTAACCAATACTCATGGTTTGCGAATGATTACAAGTATCCAGAAATTTACCCCTCAAGAATGGGTCCCAAGTGCCAAGCATTAGTCCCTCCATTAGCCCCCC
>JAULJZ010133688.1:0-10833 GCA_032270985.1 Heliamphora pulchella | reverse complement strand
TTATATTATTTGGTTTTTTTACAAAGCCGATTAACTTTTTTTTTCTCTATTTTTAAGAAAAAAAAATTTATATACATTGCAAACAACTTAACTTTTTTTCAATTAAAATTACTAAAATACCCTCAATTAAAAAAGAATTCTCCTCACAAAAATAAAAAACTTATGTCAATATCTCAAACGCTACAACTTAAAAGCAAAAATTAAGTACATATTAGATATTTAAATTAAAAATAAATAAAACTACTATAAATGAATATCACAAACAATTTACTTTTTTATTATTTTTTATTGAACAAACAAAACCTCTTAAAAATCAAACTTTTTAAATATCTCAACCTCTGACATGAAGAAGGAAATTCACGGTGGGTCAAAGGCCAAATTGATAGAACAAATCAATGAAGCTATGTGACCCGTTACCGATATTATTCCAAGAACAGCCCATCAATTGGAAAAAGTAGACATTCAAGAAGAAAATTGATTATTCTTCTTTTCTTTTTTTTGCAATAATACAATGAGAAGCATTGATGTGCTCTTATCATGCCTTGCGGTGATATTTACCTTACGTTGAAATTGATATTTACGAAACGATGGAACCTAAGCGCATAGCTAAAGTAATAAAATAAATAGTTAAGACTTTTATAACTTAATAACATCTTTTCGGTTCTTATTGTAAAAGTTGCAAATTCAAACCTCATGATAAACCGTTATAGGTGATTCTTGTTCTTTTTTCCTTAGATCAGGATAGTATAAGTTCTTGTGGCAAAAAAATTTAATAGAATAAACGATGCATTTTTAAAACAGTAATTCATGCATTACTTTTATCTATCCTCTTTTTTTTTTTTTGGTATTAGAAAGGGCCAAAATACCACACAAACAAAGAACAGAACAATAGCCACACATCTGCATCCGAAGCAAGAATAGCTTGGATTGATTTAGGGAGAGTAATAAGCTGTTCAAAGGCTCCAGGTGCTTGGAGATCATGTGCCAATCGGTTTGGACATGCATTACAGGTTCTATCAAATAGAGCAGGTCCAGTGAAGAAGAATGGAAATCTAAAGAATCAGGTTGTGATTTGATTCAGCATCCACCGGTCTTCTAATAAGTTTCGCATCCTCTTTGCAATCAGATTCAACAACGGTGACCCAAGCTCGATACAAGCTGTAAACCTCGTAAGATGGGACAAATCTCCACTGTAAGCACCGAAATAATAGCATACAACCCGCAACAATCCACAATCCCACTTGTATCTCCAATAAGACCTCCATGGCCCGCAGCCCTCTTTCTCAACATGCTATTGCAATTATTTAATTATATAAGCTACTTTTTTGTCAAACCTTTTAATTTTTAGTGATGTCTTTTGGTCGCATGAATTCGACAAATGGCATGTCATCTCCCTACTTACATTACATGTGATACGAGAATCAAGAAGGTGCTACGTGTGGGTTCCAGGAGGATAAAAAAACAACCCAGTGCACAAAGCCACTGCTGCGTATGCGAAATCCGAAAAAGGGGACAAACTCCAAAAGGTCAATAGTACGCAGCCTTATCTTGCATTTGCAAGAAACTATTTTCATGCCTCAAATCATGTGACCTCCAGGTAAGGCTTCCGAAGAGTAGAGCCTGCAACTTAATTCAAGTCAATACATGAAATTTACCAGGTCCAAATATAGTAAAAATTGATAGACTTGAGTGCCATACGGTTCCTGGGTTGTATACCTAATGCAAGTGCAACCAAAGGTGCCCAAACCGTGCCCAAAGTGAGGCAATTCAATACCTCCACACACTCCATTTGCGCGCACACAACCATAATGAACCATTCCTTTTAATGATTAGCCATCACCTATCCTTAACAGCTAGGTAGGCAAAATCAACAAGGGAAATAAACCACTTTCCTGTCTGTAATAAACTTTTTTCAATTAAGCTTCTAAAATTTTCAAATTACAGTTAGTTATAAGAATCTAAAAAGTGAAGAACAATCAACCAAATTATAAAAAATAAAATCTTATAGACAAAAACAAGCCCAAAAAAAAACTGCATTTTTTTATTATGTAAAAATTTGAAAGCCAACATTGTACATAAACAAGATTACAATGAGACAGATGCGAGGAGGACGGAGCGGGTGTTTTGGGTTCAAAGAAATTAATAACTTGACACCCAGCTCCTGTTGCACGTTTTATTTTTGTTCATCAGTCTCGTACTGCAAGATTGGCAATTTTAATCTTACTTTGGTCGATTTCGGTACGGATACAGAATGTCATCAAGACGTTCTTTGACGTGATTGCCTACTCTCCGCAGGTTCTTGGCCACCCCCATTGCAACCACGCTCGCGTTTCTAGAGAACCTGCAAGTTTTCAACAAAATACAAGCTTTAAGCCCCGTGTGTGTGTGTGTGTGTGTGTGTGTGTGTGTGTGTGTCAAAACATTGGGACAAGTGGGGAATAACATTGAATCCAAATGATTGCAGTAAAAATCATATTATCTGCTTGCCTGCTCAAGAACTCATCCCCAAAGGAATGAGCAGGTTTATGTGAACGAGACTGGGGGAATCCATGAGCATCTTCAAGAAAGAAACATCCTATATTAGTTTGATAGTAATTTACAAAACATAAACCACACAACATATGAGGTAATGAATCCAAACCACCGCATTGAAACTGGAAAATGAAGAAATCCATATGAAATTAGAAGCATGAAAAAAAAAATCATCAATAAAAGTAAAAGTTAACTTCCCATAACCAGGGCAGCAAGGTTCTAGGCTCTGGTTTATTGCCTGCCGACCTCCACCCCAATGACCACTCAACTCTCAGCCCATCCATCACCAATGATTCAATCCCTCTTACTTATCTACCATACTTCCTAGAAGGCTCACTAACCATCCGGAAATATTCAAGCCAAGACCATGCATAAAAGAAAATTAATATATATATATATAAGTTGTGAACAAGATAAAAAGAGTTATGCCTTGGCACAGTAATAACTTTATTTATCACAGAATATCTTTAGAAATCAATATTTTTGACATTTCAACCATATAATCAATTGAAAGTCAAACCATTCAAACTACAACCATGATTATAAATGACTTCTTGTCACTACAATTGCTCTAAACTAGCTTCTTTTGTGTTTTACACTTCAAGGAAATAACTATAACACTAAGTAGTGCATGACTTACTGTTTAGAACAGTACTTGGTCCCATCTTTCACTTACATATAAGGTTGGATATAAGTTTTCATAGATCCTATATTCTCAAATCTGTATTTTCTAGATACAGTTATTTTCATCTGCTCTTACTTTTTCGGTACAAGTAAAAAAGGATCACATGCCACTGCTGAAATATGACAGCCTGATAACCTAAGCATACACCATAAATGCATTGAGCAGCCTATAATTGATGTGCAGCGGAAATATTCATCTATACAAAACCATAAATATAGACCGAAATAAATTACCTTCTCTCTTATGAACATGAGCAGGAACAGAGTCAGCAGCATTAACTCTTTTGTCTACCAAAACCTGCAGCGATGGTTAACTGTCGGTGACATTCCATTTTTGAAATAACAAGCGAAGTGAATAAAAACAAAGAAGAAAAACTGCAATCTAGACGCTTCCTGTGTTATAAGAAATCAATCTGGGAAGAAATGCCCAAATTGTCCAACAGGCAATAAGCATCACATGTTGTCGCTAACAATACTATCAATAATAATTGAGAGGATCAGGAAGTTGCAAAATGAGATAACAACATTGAACAGTATACACTTCCATTAGTGTCTGGTGAAACCTCCAATAAAAATATGCAAATTAACAGAACCAAAATAGCAAGGGAAAAAAAAAAGAAAAGAAAATCAGGATCATAACCTCAAGGCCAACACAGACTGGCAATTCTGCTTGTGTATGTTGCGTGTCAACTGAAGGATCCTTCCCATCCGAGTACACAGAATATCCAACACAAGCATATTTAAACTCTGTAAGGCTTCTTTCCTCTCTAGAGGCTTCCATCTCAGATTCTCCAACAATGTAGTGCGGAACTAGTTATGAAACTAGAAATCAGTATCCACGAATAGTAGCAGTTAACAAATTCCAAGCCAATAAAATATGTATGAAGTAAAGCAATAAGAAACACATTGTGCAATCTCCAAAGTGTACACCATTCAAAGATTTGTACTGTAAGACTTAAGTCCTTAAAAGAATTAATGCACCAAAAGTAGAAGTTGCTGAACTTTTTATTGGAAGGGAGACATCAATTCCGTCTAAACAGTACAGGCACAGAATCACTGTTTTCCCTCCCAAAGTTTAGCGGATCCGAAGCCACTTTAAGTAACTGGAAATCGATGACACGTGCTCACATTGAGAATCCAACATCAAATCCAATTCAAAGCACCGAGCTTCTTAAATATCAGCTATAACCAGCAATCTTGATCTCACCCACTAAGAGTGCATGAGGTATTGAGAGTCAAGGAGCAAAGGCAAAACTTCATGCACTTAGATTTATAAATAATGGTGGAGTTTGAATAATCCCAATTTTATTTCTGATAAAACTTTCTATGAAAAAAAAAAACTCTATTTATTGTGCTGCAGGGGGAAAACAAATGAAGAAAATAAGAGGAAGAATACCCTCAAATGGGTTTCCATATCTAGCATTAAGCTGTTAGGCACCTCTCCCGATTATTAGATTTTGAGAAAACAACTTCGCAGTAAAGAGTGGTATTGTATACATCAGTCTTTATTTGCTATTCACATTAGTTTTGTTTAAAAAATGTATGCATGACATTTCTTCTTACGGCATGAAGGGTGGAGGTATCGAAAAGAGGTGAAAGTGACCCAACTAGAGAAGACAACTTAAACGAAGTATCGACCATGTTTCATGCAATTAAAGCTAAGCAACAAATCATTTTCTCTTTATTTTGTCCCCTGTACATATTCAATACATTCAGAAATAACAAAAGTTCCTCATAGTCTAATCACTAATGCATATAAGACGAGCAAAGCAGCAGCAAGAATAAGGAAGAATATCAGCGTTCAAAATTTCAACCTTCCCATATGTGAACACCAAAAGGTACAAAAGCATCACTTTGTCATCCTTATCTTCCCACGTTAGGACTCTAACACAAACTAGGGTCCCCTCCAGCAGCAGATCCAGTTAAGGACCAGGAGGGGCACGTGCCTGTCCTCATTTTCCAATATTCGCTAATCATTAATACCCATATAATATATAAAGTATTTCATATCTACCCTTATAAAATTATACTTGTGAGTTGTGTCCATCCTAAATCAATTAAGATCCTAGTAATTTTTTCAAAAAAAAAATATTACTGCAGTTAGTCCATTGACTTATCAATTAAGGTCACTTCTTATATTTAGAAACAATCTTCACATTTATCATTATTGTCTCTCTGCAATTTGCAGAAATCCCACATTTCCAAGTCCTTCACTCTCTCTCAGATAACAATCCATTTTACTGGCCGAATAGAACCTTACACCTCTTGTCCTAAGCCTTATTCTGTCAGCCACCAGCTACCAAGTACCAACAAGTCATCCCCATTTCTCTGATTATCTGGCTTCCAATTTTAAGTGAAAATTAGGGTTTATAATTCCTTTCAATTATATGTCAGATTTTTGGTGGTTTTAGACGAATAAATTGCCAGAGAGTTCTATGAAAGTATGCATTAGAAACTCTTTTCGGCTTAGTAATGAATGTTTAAGCTCAATAATATCTTATTGCTATTGATTGTGGGAAAAAAATTAAGGTTGTGATTAATAGGTGCCCCTCTATTTTGCATTTTTTGCTCCACCACTTGTCTTATCTATCATCTATTCATTCTATCCGATGACGTAAAAGGGAATTGATTGAGCTATTAGCTAGCAATCAGATATACAGTTTCCTGTAACCTTGAAGATACGTGGCCCCAAATAAACAAAAATGACCCCCAAGAAATCACTATTTCCTCCCAATAGTCAATCTGCTAAAAGCCCTAACCAGCTTTTTAAAGCTAACGAATCTGGATCGTGAGCACAACGTCATTTACACAATAGTATAAACAATAACCTCACTTTTTAGAAGGTTTTTTCCCCAGCCTCAGAAGATCAATCGCATCATTTCTAGAACCAAACGAATTTCCCAGAATTAGCCAGGAATTGCAAAATATACGAGTAATTTAGGTTAACAACCAGAATTAAAATAAATCGGACCGGATAACTCTACGGAAAAGAAGAAGAAAAGAACACAGAGAAAGATGGGAACCCTAGAAACAGACCTTGGGGAAGGGAACGAGTGATTCCAACGCAAAGAGGGTTGCGAGAACTGGATTTGAGGGTAGATGAGTAATACAAACATCCTTTGCATGATTTTGCCTTCTTCGGATTTTCTGAGCTTTGATTGTTGCTAGAGATTTCCTTCTGTTTTCCCGCGTGGTCTTCCATTGCTTTCTGTACAGATTGAGTTTTTGGTCCTAAAGCCGTTCAGAGTTCAGAGAGATTTCCAGGAGACAGGCGAATTTCTAGCCTGTTTGGTGGTGGGGTTTTATATTATTTTTCTATGGCCCTACCTACGCTTGGAATTTATATTAGAATTCAGAAGCATTTGCCGTGAAAATAAAATATTCAATGACTCATATAAATTGGAAAGAAAAAGAAATCACATATTTATTGCATATTTAGAATGTTTAAAAATTTTGATTTTTATGAATTTTAATTTTTTTTAAAATGTAAAATAAAAAAATTAAGTTGTTTGAAATAATTTTTTATAATAATTTTTTTTATTTTACTTTTTATTAAAATATCTAAAATATTTTTACTTTTAACTCTTAAGTTATAATATTTGAGATATTAAAGCATATCTAACACTATTTCAAAAAATAACTAACCAAAATATAATAAAAAATACACTTTCTATTTTAACTAACTATTTTTTTAAGTATTAATTTTAACACTCCTCTCTATTTTAGCTATTCATTTAAATTAACTTACCAGATTTTTAAGTATTATGGTATTTTTAAATTTTCAAAAATTGTAGAACATTTATATTTTTTTTAAGTTTTATGTATTGAATTTTAAATTTTGATTTCTCTCTTTTTAAATTTTTATAATAAAAATAAAAAGATGAAAATGAAGCAAAAACAATACCTAATTGAACAATACCCAGTTTTTATAATAAAAATAAATAAGTAAATAAACAAATCCCACCCCTACAAAAACAAAAGAAACCAAACAACGCCCACAATCAAAAGAAATCCAAACAACGCCCGGAGATGAAGCATTTGGGTTCTGAAAATCACAGAAGCAAGAAGCAGCATCCCAAGAAAATGAAATTAATTACCCAAAAAAAATGAAAATGAAATCGAGAAATCGAGAAGCATCCCAAGGAGAAGCATTTGGGTTCTGAAAATCGTGATTGCTTCGACTCGCTCAAGGGCTCCGACCGCCAGAACCCTAATTTCTGCAGGAGATTGTATTTCTGTTCGAATTCGTCCAATGGGTCTGAGCCGGTCGAGGCGGCGATCGAGTCGAAAAGGGCCGAAGGCGAAGGCTAAGAAGCTTCTTCCACCATTGTCCCAACCATGTCCAAACCCGAAGGAGATGAAGAAAAGAGGCGGGAGAGAAAAGGAGAGAGAGACACATAGCGAGCCAATCAGCCAAATTTCGCTAGCTATATTTAGCTAGCAATATTGTATTTTGTATAATAGCTAGCTTGTTTAGAAAGCTTGTTCGAGTTGAGAAAATTTGTTCTCACTCCGTATTTTAGCTAACAAGCATGATTTAGCTCCTTGGTGATCCTCTTAGGCATTATTTATTTATTTTTATTTTTTTGAGTTGTATTGACTTTTTTTTATACGAATGTATTATAGTAATTTTATTTTTAAAAAAATTAAAATATTTAAGATATGTATTAATTTTTTTAAAAATTAAAAAATAAAAAAAATTAATTAACTTTTCTCGAAAACCAAACAGTATAATTTAAAAACTGATTTTTTGATAAAAAAAATATTAGTTTAAAAGTTAACCCAAATAGACCATTAGAATTATCAACATCACATCATTTATCCTCAAACTTCCAATATTTGAGGTTTTTAATATTCAATTTAAAATTTTACTTGATGATTTTTGCCGACAAAACTACTCTTAGTTGTTTTTAACTTTTTAATACTAATTTTAAATGTAAATTAAAAAAAATTCAAATACTTCTAACTTCTATTACAAATTATAACTAATTTTTTTTAAACTAAAAATTATAATTTTTATCAAACACTCACAACTTTTATTACAAATTATAATCTATAAATTACTAATTTTAATAATGTTAAACACCACCAAAAACTTTAAATACAATATTTTTGAAGTAAGTAAATTTCAACCATTCTCATGGAAAAATAACACATTAATATTTTGAAGAGAAGTGGATATGAAATAAACGAAATTCTTCAATTGATGTAAATTATTAATTAGTTTATATAATCTTTTATGCGAATAAATTCTAACCAGTCTTATCAAACAATAATATAGGTTGATGCTAACTTTTGTGAAGGGAAGTGATTTGAAATAATCAAGTCTCTTGAATTGATGCTCAGGTAAGAAGAATAAATGTCAAATTCTTAAAGTGCAACATAGATAAGATGGAAATTCTAATAGCTTGTATTTCTTGTTATTATTTTAATCTTACATTTCCTAATACAGATTTTAGGTTTTAAACATGTAATTTTAGACCATTTTAGGCTTTAATCATATAATTTTAGGCCACTAAGACTAGCCGTAAATTCAAACGTGTTGTGTTTGACTCTCGCTGAAAATATTTAGATTTAACCGATACCTGTGATTTGCGAGTGATTGTAAATATCCGGAGATTTATATTTTAGCCTTTTAGGGGTAGGTTCAAAAGGGCCTTGCTTTGAGCTGATTCCTTCGTCATAATATTTAAAAAAAAAAAAAAAAAAGCTTTAGTTATGTAAATTAAGGGTTTGAATTAGACAGTAGATGAGCAGCTTCCCAGAAATCTCATATGGATACATCTTCCACATTCCAGAAATGAGTGTAAACTTATCCACCTTTTTGAGAGTAGAATCTACAAATTTTCGGTCTCTACACCACCAAGGGTAGTGTTTTTATTCCTGAGATTATGGAAAAGAAACACAGAATTGGTCTCCTTTGCAAACTTTCTGAACTTTCTGCCATCAAGTTCCCATTGATAGAAAAAAATTCTCCAAATACATACTAACTTTTTCAAATAATTCCATGCAAGGACAAAAAGTTACTTTTATGACTTCATTGAACCCCCCAAGTAAAAATATTCAAAACAACCTTCATTGTCTCTAAATTGCTAAAGATCATAAGAGAGCAAAAATGGCATCCAGAAATTCCGGCTGAGAAAGTCCAACCCATGGCTGATGGTGATGATGAGTGCATGACCGGGCTACACGTTCTCTTTCTACTGTATCTACGAATGCTTCTGTTGCCAAGAAATTCAAAAACGGAAAAGTGATTTTGGTTGGAGATTGAGGAAATGTAGAACTGAGCTGAACAAATCCATTCTAGGGTTTGATGAGAGTGCTCCTGAAAACAGGATAATAGGAATCTAGTTCAAGCTTGTCTAGGATCTGCTGGGTAGCCCACAGGTAAGAAGAGTGACCCTCAATGAGTTCTGTTACATCAACCTGTGAAACCAAAGCAAAACATGTATCATTTTGAAAAAAACTAAAAATAAAAAGCACTGAAAAGAGAAACTATCCCTGGAAGTGGATTCTGATAGCAATTAGATACCTACATTCTCAATGCCAGGAACATTAATTGGTTGAATTCCAGCTAACCCTTTGGTAAGTAGGCTGTTCAAATACAACAGTTTTGAGTGTCAATGCCAACCAAGGTGGGAAAAAGTCATTTTGCAAATGCCCATGTTGCATGGCAGCAACATTTAGACTGAAATATTATTTCGAGCATAGACGGACCTAAGGGGGGGCGGATGGGGGCAGCCGCCTCCTCAAGATTTTGAAAAAACTCACTATTATAGTAGTATTAGTTCAAAATATTTCATGATTATATAGGTTTGTCCCTCAAAGATTTTTTTAAAAATTTAATATATGCACTCCTAAAAATTTACAAGAATAATTCACCCATCCTAAATTAAAATCCTGCGTCTGTCCCTAATTTCGAGTATGACCATATACATACAAACAGCAAACCCACTCAAGCCAAGGCAGGGTCCACGCTATACACATGCTTATTGCATTATCTAACTGTTTTCCAGTACTTCCTCTTCTTCTCATTCATTTATTCTTAGCCCATTATGAAGGACATGCCTCTTGGACTCCTATGAATGAACTTAGTTCATGATTAGGAAAGTTTTAAATTAAGAACAGTCAGCTATTTTATAATTGATTTGAAAGAAGCATCATGAGCAATATGGAAAGAACCAAAGCAAGAGTGGGGAAATATCTCTCTCTATATATACTAACATGTATGCACATTTACATTTTTTAACCAGCAACAAAAGAAAATAATATTAATAAATAGAAGGGAGAGGATACAAGAGAGTAGAGTGGGGGACAAGGACTGCCAAAAAAATGGAGAGCAAACTCCGAGTCACAAACTGGGTAAAATGGAGACCCAAGTGTCCATTGATGTGCTACCATTTTCCACACACATACATACACATGCATATGCAAGCAAAGTAAGTTATAGGGGGAAAAGAAGAGGAAGATGTAACATTCCCATCCCAAACCATACGAAGGACAAGAAGTCAAAAGAAATATGGAGAGCAAATTACAAATCACAAAGTGGGAGAAACAGAGACCTAAGTTTCCACTGATGTGCTAACAAGTCACACATACACACTCATGCATATGCAC